>WNNJ02000759.1:0-66251 GCA_012934845.2 Pomphorhynchus laevis | reverse complement strand
AATATATTATATAATATATAATAATATTATATTATTATTTATATTATATAGTCGCACATTATGCGCAATAAGTTTTGAAGAACTTCTTTTTATTAGAAGGTGCATTATATATAATTAGAAGGTACATAAGCTAGATACACTAAGCTTATGTACTAGCTTTTGATCCATTTAATTTACTTATAATTCATATTTACTAATATATTAATATTTAACGTTTATCATTAATTAAACAATACTGGCTTATTGCGCACATTATGCGCAATAAGTTTTGAAGAACTTCTTTTTATTAGAAGGTGCATTATATATAATTAGAAGGTACATAAGCTAGATACACTAAGCTTATGTACTAGCTTTTGATCCATTTAATTTACTTATAATTCATATTTACTAATATATTAATATTTAACGTTTATCATTAATTAAACAATACTGGCTTATTGCGCACATTATGCGCAATAAGTTTTGAAGAACTTCTTTTTATTAGAAGGTGCATTATATATAATTAGAAGGTACATAAGCTAGATACACTAAGCTTATGTACTAGCTTTTGATCCATTTAATTTACTTATAATTCATATTTACTAATATATTAATATTTAACGTTTATCATTAATTAAACAATACTGGCTTATTCGAGCTTTGTTGTTTAAATCATATAATTAAAATCAGTTTACACTAAATTAAAGGTTATATGAAAATATATTACTATTATTATATTATTACTATTATAATCTATTACTATTATATTTTCTATTATTCCCTTTGCTTATAAATTGGGTTTTACATTTCTATTTAGCGTTTGCTAGTGTAGCGTATGAGCCGTTAGATACATGGTGTAGTGTGGCGTACTTTGAGCTAACAAATCGAATCGGTCCGATGTTTTATGGATCATCTCCGGTTATCCATATAGATGGATACTCAATGCCGCATGACCCGTATTCTAAATCGACCAATAATTGTTGCCAGAGAGGGGTTGAACGTTTCAGTTTAGGTATCTTATCAGAAGAAACTGCTAAGATTGTAGTAACGAACTTTACAAGCGAAAACGTACGAAAACATATCGGAAAAGGAATCACATTAACTTCAATCAACGGAAATGTATTTTTGGAAGTGCTGAGTGAATATCCTGTTTTTGTTCGTAGCATGTTGCTCAATATAGAGCAGAACTTTTCATTCACTACTGTTTGTAAAATTGTACCAGGCGGCGGATTGAAACTATTCGATGGCCGACTATTTCATCAGGTGCTTTCTAAAGCGGCTAATCAAGGATTCGATCAGGTCTATGATTTGATCAGTTACTGCAAAATTGTCGTTAGTTTCGTTAAGGGCTGGGGCGCCGATTATAGTCGTTACAGTGTTACGTCTACTCCATGCTGGTTGGAAATACAACTTAATAATCCGTTGAGATGGCTTGACAATGTGCTATGCTCAATGGGATGTGCCAACACTCTTATATCATCTCGATCCTAGCCAAGGTTTATCACTTTTGGTGATTATATTCGTGTGTAGATATTCTTAGTTATCATTGTTTTGCAAATTGTATATGCGCAATTAATTTAATAAATCTCATTAATGTTTCTGATAGCGAATGCAACAAAATTGTATTTTATAGTCGAACGCACACTAACTGCAGTATAATTTATCAAAATGCAAAGGTAATTAAAATTCAAATGGATAAAGCAATTCTATGTTATAAAGTAAAAACACTATTTCATTTAAATAAATATTTTAATCCTAAAATAGTCTAGCTCATGGCTTTGCTGATTTTTGTCTATGGACACTATGATGTTATTATTTGTAGACAAACTTGACATGTCTGCGTACCAAATATAATTCAAACTGTATAAACTGTGTAATAGTAAATATGCATCGGCAATATTGATTTACAAATTGTAACTACTTTGACATATAATAATTTGTGAGAAATGGTACGATCAATCACCGCCGTTGTAAAGACATTTTATAGCATCTCTCTTAAATTAAACTAATTTAATTTTTAAATTAGATTTCATTTTATTTTTAAATTAGAAAATTACAACTTTTTAGGAATTTGATGTTTTTGAACCACTTCATCTCTAATTTCCAATTAAGATAATATTTTTTTAAATTTCATGTAGTATCAATATTATATTTTGTAAAATGACTTTAGAAATTAGAAAATTGTTAATATCATCAATTTTCTAGTTAGTCTGTCAAGTTTAGTGTTTCATTAAAAGTTTATAAAATATAAAATTTTAATAGATATCGATATCAAACGAAATTGTTTTAAATGATTATTTCTCATTTTTTCATTCTAATAAAATTTAAAATTTCTTGAAAACGCGATTTTACTGATGTTTTTAAATTTATTTTATCAATTCTGACAATAAATTAGACAGGAAAATAGAAAGAATTCCATCAACAAAATTATAAAAAAATGCAGCCTTGCTTGTTTCTATCAATACAACAAAGTAGTGGAACGACAAAGAAATTTTATTTTACGAATGCAAAATGCTCGCAATCTTGAGTAAAATTACAATTGCTGTTTTTGAAGTTGCTGATATTTAAAAATACGTCTTTAGATGTTAATTTATTCTTTACAAACAAATAATCAGCTAAAAGATAATCACGCAATAGCTCCATACTTTCTGTTCCAGTCTATGTACGATGCAATAACGTCTTTCGATAAACTTGGTCGTATGCGTCTCAAAGATTTGTCAAAATCAGCTAATAGTATAGGACGTATTTCAGTTGGTTTTGCTCTAACCAATTGGGCAGATGGCATTTCTCTTATCGCTTCTAAAGCCGCATCCCGTGCTAGATTAGTGAGATCACTTGCCGAGTATCCACTTGTCGCGCTATTTACAAATCGGCAAATTAAAATTCTCAATTAGATATGTTAACTGAACTGTAACTATAATTGATTCTTTTTGTTTATGGACTAATTCAAATTAATTTTAATCATACATTACAGAAATAAATTAAATTAATCGTTTATTACAATTTAAGGACAATTAAAATGTGTTTTAACCTTTTTAGGTTCATACTTGGATTAAAAAATGTTTTACGACATTATAATTATTTCAAAATAATCTAATTTTCAATATAAGTTCTAATTTAAATTAATCAAATTCTATTTTTTATTGTTTATCCATCAAAATCTAAATCTTGTTATGTTGATATCAAGACTGCTATCTTTAGATTGTTTATCCATCAAAATCTAAATCTGCAATCTCCGGATTTTAACTTGACACCATGCTTATATTCAAAATAGTAATTTTTCAATAAAATTACTATTTTGAATAAAATAGTAATAAAAAATTAATAAAAAATTAAAAGTTTATTAATTTATTAAATCTCATTTTTGCATCAAACGTCGTTCACATTTGCAATTATATCGTCACAACGCTTCATTCATTTTCGCCTTTTTGCAAAATCGTAAATTTCAATCCTAAATTAAGTCAATTTATAAATGTCATGTTTACTAACACGAGAGAAGTGATGACACACTGATTTTTTCTTTAAAAGAGAAGCGCGTTATTATATTTAGGTCCAGAAATAAACAATTAAAATTTAAATTACACTTATAATTGTGATATCAGAAATCGTATATTTGATGATATGCAATTGATTAGAACATTTTCGATTGATTACTAACTCAAATTAGTGGTTAATCGAAAAGCTGATTATTAAATCAATTACATAAAATCGATTATAAAATTACAAATAGCATTTTGAATTAAATTAGTTTTTAAATTTGGTTATTTTCCATACCAAACCTATCAAATTTATTTCAATTCATAGAATATCTGCAATATCTTCGTAATTATAAAACATTATGCACGCTATAGAAAGTTAATTGAAATGAATCGAATCCAAATTTTACACATTTACCGAGATATTCGATGAATGTCAATATCATTGAGATTACATTTGTTCTTAGTTAATAGTTTTGATAGCAATAACACTCTGGCATCAAAATCGGGCATATCGATATATATTCGTTTTGGAAATCGTCTTGTAATTTGATACAAATTAAATGAACTTAAAATATATAAATATAAATTACCTGAGAATTGCTATATCTAGCTCTTGTGGTCTATTAGTGGCAGCCATTACAACTAGACGATCAGATACGTCGCTCCCAATCTTAAAAATATAATGTTAAAGGTAATCTAGAAAAACAATGTTAACCCCATCAAAGCGTAGCAGAAATTCGGTTTTTAAGCGTCGACTCGCTTCATGCTCACTATCTTTACGCTCACATAAGAATGAATCTACCTCATCTAAATGCCAAAAATTAAAAAATTCATCGAAACAATTTAAAAAATTTAAGATAAACTATTCACAAAATGTTCACATGAATTGAACAGCAGAGATTTTAATTATTGTTTAATTATTTTATCAAATCGCGCTTTGGTTGGGAATCAAAAAATATGCAAATTAATTGCGAGTTTCATAAGGTGAGCATAAATCGATTCAGCTCAAAATTTAAAAATGCAGCAATCGTTTCCTATCTAAAAAGGTGATCAAAAGCATTAAATTTTAAATCGTCAAAAAATAACTAAACGCTAAATTTAATAACAAAGCAGTTTCTCATGATGACCTGTAATCCTTATTCTGATACATCGTCGGTTATTTATTAGTCAATTAATAAATATTGACTTTTATTTCAAATTTCAATTTTTTATTTTAACTTAAAAAAATAAAACTTGATAAAATTTTAACTTCATAAAATTATATATTATATTTTATAATTATTTAATTAATTATTATTTTATTATTAAATTTTAATAAAGCATTATTTTTTCAATTTTAAAATATGATATTATTATTTTAATAATATTATTATTTAAATATTATTATTTAAAATTAATATATATAAAGCTTATATTAATTATTGATCTTTTGAATAATTAATGGGTAATGTTTATTTAAATACCGCTTTTTTCGGTTCTCACATATTTGTTTTCTTCAAAATCATTTAAATAATTTAATAGATACATATTTTAAACTAGGTTACTATAAAAATAACATCAAGCAGAAAATAGTAAAATATATAAATCAACTCAATAATATAAAGAATAAATTTAAACTCTTGAGTGCCAAATTTTTATGGATGGATAATAAATAATATACTTTGCATTAGAATAAGATACTAGATAGTTTTATCAGAGGAAATACATCATTAGCATGTATTTGGCCCCGCTGCTATGTTGGGTAGAGGAAAAGGAGCCGAAACCTTATAGCATAGCAGTTCCTCCTGATTACCTCTAATCCTTATTCTGATACAACGTCTGTTATTTATTAGTCAATTCATAAAAATTGATTTTTATTTTTAATTTCAGTTTATAATTCATCTTGATATAAATTATATAAAATCTTATAACGATTAT
This sequence comes from Pomphorhynchus laevis, assembly GCA_012934845.2. Taxonomy (NCBI): domain Eukaryota; kingdom Metazoa; phylum Acanthocephala; class Palaeacanthocephala; order Echinorhynchida; family Pomphorhynchidae; genus Pomphorhynchus; species Pomphorhynchus laevis. The sequence goes on along the minus strand of WNNJ02000759.1, from coordinate 60,876 downwards.
TTATTATTAATTTTTTATTATTTAACTATTTAACTTTTGCAATATAAAATACGTAGACTCAGTTATTTAATCAGAAAAGTTTATTTTTCTCATAAAATTTTAAAATACGAATTAATTTAATTTTCAAATTTAAAAAACTTATTTAATCGTGTTATTTATTAGTCAATTCATAACAATTGACTTTTATTTTATATTTTAATTTTAAATTTTATAAAAATAATTTACTATTTGCAATTATTTAATTTTTTATTATTTAATTATTTAAATGTTATTTAGCAATGAATGATAATACGTAGACTTAGATATTAGATAATATCTAATTTATAAAGAATTACTGATAATGATCCATTATTGATAAATAATTATTGATCAAAAAAAATGGGAAACGTTTAATTGATATTTCGCAAAACCTTGTTAGAAATATCTTCGGAAAATTACAATCATTGAAAATGATAACAAAAAATAAAAAAATATGATATGATTTATTATGGCATAATAAATCATGGCATGTTCATCCAGTAATAGTTTTAAAATATACGTAAAATGGTCAAAATCAGCTAAAATGGTTAATATCAGCTAAAATATAAAAATGTAATTGAAGTCTAATCGTATATTATCATCAACTTTTTCATCATTTGCTGCTATTTTAGTTAAAAAAACCGAATTCACAAAATTTATTTTAAAATATCAAATAATCAATTTATTGATTATTTCAACAAATCAGTTTATTTAAAAATATACAGAATTTATAGAAATAAATTTATACAACAAACTAAAAATTCGCTTAGGATGCAATAAGATTTAAGATTTTATCAGCGATTAAGTTAAACTGACCAATGAAAACTATTGAAGGTTGAACGTCTCTTGCCACAGCAAATAAAGCACGGACTAGTTTTTCTCCTTCCCCCACCTAAGAAACACATTTAAAGTAAAAAACAAAAAATAAACTTAAAATTTACGTATTTAGAAGTTAGTGTTGATGCACTGATATTGAAAAAACGACAGTTAGCCTCCTTGGCAACAGCCTTCGCCTAAATATTAAAAAATGTAAATTAAAAAAGGATTTTTAATTTACAATTAAAAATTTATTATGGAATAACATTTTCTTGAGTTTGTCACTGATTCACTTGAATCAAAACTTAAATAATTAATATTTAAATAATGTAAATAAATCAATTATTAATAAAACATAAAATGATACAAAAGAAATATCACATTTCAATAGACTCTACATTAACAAACGGTCATGTTCAGATAAGATATCTGAACATGACCGTTCGTAATTGTAGAACAATCTACAATCTACAATTACGATTTTTTGTTTAAATGGTTTTGTATAAATGATGATATTTTTATAGAAACCTAGCTTAAGATATGCATCTATTAAATTATTTAAATTATTTTGAAGAAAACCAATATATGAGAATCGAAAAAAGACGGTTTTAAATAAACATTTCCCATTAATTATTCAAAATATCAATAATTAATTTAAGCTTTATAAAATAAGCTATATAACATAAGCTTTATTTAAAATATGTATCTATTAAATTATTTAAATGATTTCGATGAAAACCAATATCATTACAAATTGTTTAAATTCTTAAAATTTCATTATTTAATGTATTATATTTTATATTATATTATGCATGAATGCTCATGCAAAAATATGTTTCTTGTAAATTTAAATATGTCATCTTTACGATATAAATTAAAAGTAGTTTTAGTTAATGTTAATTTAATGTTCATATCTAGATATACACCTTCTTTATCATTAATATTGGTTTTATTAAATATTAGGCTACCTGGAAAAAATTTGTTCGCTTTTTGAATAAAAATTATTAGAATTAAATACACATATATCATAAATGTATCGAAACATATATTTCATATATTTATATTGTTTAGATTTAGTTTTTACAGTTAGGAACAAATTCAAATTCTATAAAGCTTAATAAACAGCTATTTATATCATCAATATATCGAAACATATTTCGATATTTACATCTTTACGATAAAAATTAAAAGTAGTTTTAATTGATGTTAATTTAATGTTCATATCTGGATATATACCTTCTTTATCGTAAATATTAGTTTTATTAAGAATGAGGCTACCTCGATAAATTTGTTCGCTTATTGAATATAAAAACATTGATGTATAGAAACAATCCCCTTCTAGATTTGTGTGTCTTCGAGAGTCAGACCTGAGTAAGCACAGTTGGACTATATATAAACATTAACATGGTCGGCTGGCTAGATCGTGGAAGTTTTTTCACAGAATTTTAAATATTTAGAATTCGTTTTCACAGGAAATTGCCGCTCTTTGAAACTATAATATGTAAAAACGAAAAGTTCGTTATTGGATAATTGATCGGACTAACAGATTGCACTTATTTAGGTATCAATAAGAACGAGCCAAATATGTTTTTATTTTTTTTTGTTAATTTTATCTTCTTCTCTTTCTTCTGATCTGTCTAAAACGCCTTAAGGCTATGACTTGCTGTGAATAATATATACAAATACTTTAAAATATTATTAATTCGATTTTTTAATAATTATTGGAGCTGGATCAAATAAAAGACGAAATTATTTTTGATATTTCACTAACTACTATAGCATCTTAAGAAAATTACAATGTCTTTAAAAAAAGTTCGCTTACATAAAAAGTTCAAAACGATCGCCGCTATTTGATTTTGGGCAGGTACTAATGTTATTAGCGATAATCAGCTGCTTTCACTGTTGTTTAAATTTTTGACAGTATTTACAACATCTTTACAAAATATTTAGCGTTATGTCAAATTTATTATTCGACATAACAATATTGGAGTTTTTATGAATGTAATAAGCCTCAAGAACTTTTCTATTTAAACAATTAGTTTCTTTTGCTAAAACAAAAGTATTATTATAGACTTGCGTAGAGCTTTCGCCGCGTTACGGCTTCCTCGGTGGCTCATTGTATGTATATTATTTCTCAAATTTTTTTTATGAATAAAAGTTTGAGAAATAACATACATATTAATCAACACAAAGTATATTATTTATTATCCCTCCAAAAAAATGTTCGCTAATGATTTTAAATTTAATTTAAATAATATTGTGTTGATTTATATACTTTACTATTTGCTGTTTGATGTTATTTTTATAGTAACCTAGTTTAAAATATGTATCTATTAAATTATTTAAATGATTTTTAAGAATGCCAATATCATTACATATTGTTGCAATTCTAAAAATTTCATTATTTAATGTATTATATTTTATATTATATTTAATTTATTTAATTATATGGTATGAATGAATGCTCATGCAAAAATATGTTTCTTGTAAATTTAAATATGTCATCTTTACGATATAAATTAATAGTAGTTTTAGTTAATGTTAATTTAATGTTCATATCTAGATATAAACCTTCTTTATCATTAATATTGGTTTTGCTAAGAAAACGACTACCTGGATAAATTTGTTTACTAATTGAATATAAATTATTAGAATTGAATACACATATATCATCAATGTATCGAAACATATATTTCATATATTTATATTGTTTAGATTTAGTTTTTACACAGTTATGAACAAATTCATATTATATAAAGCTTAAAAATAAGTCAGCTATAATTGAGCTACTATTACAACTCATTGGAACAATATTATTTGTCTATATTTAGATGTCCCTACCTTTAAATAATTTTAATTTATTAAAATATTTAAGGATTCTAATAATTCAATTTTATCCATATATTTATATTTACTTGATGGTTTAATTTTTGTTAGATAGGCATTATAATTATTATAACATATATATGTATATCTTTTTCCGAACATAAGATTAATTAATTTTACTAACGCTTCTTTAATATCTACTAAATCTAGTTTTGTACATAGCGTACTAAAATCGTATGTATTTATATTTTGAAAATTTATTCCTTTTGTCTGTTCTAAAAATTCTTTTGTAGAATTAATACTGAAATAGTGTTTTATACCAGTATTAATTTCGATTACCTTGCAATATTTTTTAAAGCGTGCTTTAATTACTTTAAGTATTTTATTCATATAGACAGAAAGTGGTTTTAATGTACATTTAAACGCACTACATATGAACCTAGGTTTTATTGGATTTTTATGTAATTTTGGATTCCAATATAATATAGGTATAGTTTTATTATCTAATTCAACCTTTATACCTTTTTATCCATTATAGAACAGTGACTTGTAATAATTGTTTCTAAACTCAACTCACTACATTCATATGCTGGATTTACATTTAAATCATTAGAATTAACCTCTTTCATTAGTATATCATAATAAAGCTTTTTGCATATGAAGACAAAGTTATTACTAGCTTTATCAATAGTTGTTATTATATAGTTATCCTTTAATTTAGTAAGTTCTTTATACATATCTTTATTAATTTTATCTTTCCTTTTATAATTGTTTGTTATTTTCATTTTCTCTCTAATTTGATCTAATATATAATCTTTCCAAATGTTTATCTTTGATATATTCGAGCTTTCACTATTAATCAGCTTACTAAAGTAATCATTTAAGTTATTATATAACGAATTGTAAATTTTATTTTTGTCGTTGTTATTATTAAATCTATATATCCTTTCTTTTATAATTGTTTGTTATTTTATTGTTTATTATCTTTTCTTTTACTTCTTATTATTTACTATATTATTTTTTCAAATTTTCTAAAGCACGTTATTTAATCCTAATAGACACATAAAATTAAGCGTTTTAATCTAAAGATCTTTCGAAGTATCTGTTCATCCTCCCAACATAGCAGTAAGGCCAAGATTGTAAAGATTGCAACAAAGTCTAAATCTGTCACACCAAACAAGGACTACGAAAGAGACTTGAACAACACAGGGATAATCTTAAAAGAGGCGACGTTTCTTCAGCAATATTTAATCATTGGTTAGACAGTTCACATACAACTGTTCTTGAATACGTGCCAGATACACGTCGTTGTTTAATCAAGGATGCGGTTCATATCGAAATTACATTAACCATACGAGGCAATAAAAGCAATTGGTGCTTAAAATTACCGCCGAACAAGAGTTTGGTTGAACAACATAACAGTCAAATTTTTCCGTTTCTATTCTTTATATACTATGCCATCATTCTTCAAAGACTAGTGTTTTCTAAAGAGACCAATTGCATTGTCGAAAATTCAAAAATAATACTATTTTTGTTATTTTTCTCAAATAAAGAGCCAACTAATGATTATCATTTATATTTAACAAAAAACATTTGTTTGTCGTTCTAATTACAAAGCAGTTATTAAGTTTAATTTAACCTAATAATTACAATACTAATTAATTAACAATAATTTATTACTAATTAATACTAATTAATTTTGGGTTTTGATAAGCATATACTTACCAACATTGTCTTTCCATTACCAGGTGGGCCGAATAGAAGTATTCCCTTCACAGGCTCTCGCAATCCCGTAAATAACTAAATGTAATCATTTTATTAATTTTACGTTGTTTTCCTAATCAAAGAACATATTGAAACAGTAGGTAAAAACACCATTTGTGAATCTATACATAAATAAAATCTATCAAATTTGTCCAATTTGGAATACGGAAGCATCACTAAGATAAAAACTGAATTTTATTGAAAAAATAAAAATTATTTAAAAATAAAAATATTTACCCAAATATTTTTATTTAAAAAAAATATTTGGGTAATACACACAATTCTTGAAATAAAATTGCCACACTTGAAAATAAAATAATTAGAAAATGATAACTTATTAAACTTATTAATTATTTTGATAATTTCTAGACTCAAACAAAAACTTAAAATATCAAGGCAATAATTCTTAAAAATAGTTATCACACAAATTACCATTTGTGTGATGAAAACATCTCACGAGCAGAAGGTGTTTGCCGTAATTGATAGTTCACCTAATTATTAGAAAATGATCATAAAAATTTAACGCTGGAAAATATTTCCGAATTTAAAAATCACTTATATTTAGCAGCAAAACCGAGACAGAAAGTACACAGTTAGACGCGGGTACCAAATGTCGAAATTCTTTACAGCAATTATAATAAATAATATCATCAGCAAATTTCTTATAATAGAGTATACTCAGCAAATGGTACTTCGTAAATTGCTTAAAAATGAAATTATATTATTTAAGTAGCCCTGGTTATTATTTAGCATGCAAACTATAATACAAGGAATATGTGATTTAATTTACTATATTTTTGTGCGTGACGTTGTTTTAAACGAAACGATGCGTGTACTTTAGTTACATTAGATTATGAACATTCATCTTAAAAGAAAATTTGAACAATATCTCAAAATATATTCGTTTAGTTCAATGAGGAAATTAATACCAACCTCTGGACGTATGTTTGGTAGAATAACAGCTTCGAGTAGAGCATCCTTGGCAGTGCGAAGTCCAACTGAGATAAAAAAATAATACACGACATTTAAAAACATGTATTTAAATAGACATCAACATTTGAGTGTTCAATTTGACTGTTCAACATTTCCAAAGCATAAAGCGGTAATGGAATAAGTGAATACCATTATGTTTTGTGCAAAGCATAAATTTAATGAATGCAAACATTCCGAACTGAAATTTAATGGAATGAATTTGGAGTTTATGTGACGACGATAAGTGCTCTTACAAAAATAACAATGGTCTACGCTAAAACTAAACTAATTACAAAATTGTAAATTATAACTGTATTTATAACTGCGTAGCTATACACGATTTCTCAGAATAAAATTGCAGAATAAAATTACGCGTGAGTCATTAAATTCATTTCATTTAAATAAAAAATAAAAAATGGGAAGTTCTAATTTTAAAGGTTATGCATCAAATAACTGCGTAGCTATAAAAGAGTTCTAAGAATAAAATCGGAGAACAAAATTTGCAAGTCACAATTAATTTAAATTAATTTCCTCAAATTTATATTAAATAATAAAAATCTTAACAGTCGATTTTTATACATTAAATAATTAATAATTAATTAATTTATTATACATTTTATTATGAATCTTTTATTATAAAGTCTTATTATAAGTGTTATAAATTTAATAACATCAATTAATAATATAATTTAATAATATAAAGTATTCTAAATAGCTATATGAAAAATATTAAACTCAGTTGCAGATAGATTTCAACTTAAACACACAAATAAATTAGTAAGATCGTAAAAATAATCAGTACAGAAATATTCACAATTTACTACTTGGATTGTTTCCGACACTGGAAAGTTTATTCAAATTAATGCCAAGAGAAATACTGATCGATAGTAAATGTTGAGCGTGCAATAAACATCGGGATGTATGTAAAGAATGAAAATGTAGCAAGGCTAATAAACCTTGTTTATAATTGGTCTGCAGTCAATTGCCACAATCAAATCACGGTTATTCACTAATCAGCATACTGTTTTGCGATATACATTAGAACTTAATGGCGATTAGTGAATTTGTCGAAAACCTCTCTATGTAGATAAAATAAAACAGAGCGACGAAATGAATGCATGAAGAAAATAACTTTGCGTGATCCTCATTTAGCTAACGCGGGGTTTCAGCATTATCTTGAGTGTAAAATACGCTTCTGATGCACAAAGTTAAAGCCTGAGTTATTTGTGTAGCAGCAAAACCTTATATGTAAAAAGTTATGGCATGCCTTAATGAGATGTAAAGTTCGGAATACAATAAATTTAGTATTTGACAAAGATCGAGTTGCATTAAAATATTGACGTGAACGTAGTTGCATAAGTTCACGTAGTCGATTAAGCAGATACAGAAGAATTCGTTTAAAATAAAAAATATGTACATTCAGCCTCTATTTGGTCTGTAACAGAGTCACAACAAGTGACTCTGTTAAAGGCCAAAGTCACTTGTAGTGCCATTTGGCCTACAAGTGACTGTATGAGAATCGATTTTCACGGGCATCATTAAATGTGGGTATTTAGTCATCTGTCTCTATGTTATTTTTAGTCTAACGCCTATTCCCCTTCCAACTTCCAATTTCTATGAGTCACGATAGAGTGAAAATTCGGAGAAAGAATTTTCTCTGAATTCTTTTTCATAATATCCTTGTTGGAAAGGGGTATAGAAAACCATTGTGTTATTAGCGAATAATGGTTCCGGTGTGAATGCAAATCAGATTATTTGCAGGATAGTAGATTGTATCAATCAAAATATGTTCGACCCAATAAAAACAAATACTTAGCTAGACTTCTGTATGATAAGGGCAGCGTCACAGTATGGACGAGAATACTGCATGAATAAAGCACATTAAGTAATGAATTGACAAATTTTGATTTTTGAGACTATTACTTGAGTTTTTTGTACTAAGTTTTTTGTATTAATAAAGTTATAAATTAACAAAAGTTCATTTCATTATTTCATATAAAACATTCATTTACAACAAGTAATTTACAAAAAGTTTTAATTATTAAAACTATCATTTTATAAATGATAATTTGAAATTATTTTAACTCATACTAAATTAAATAATTTTAATATTATAAAATGACAATTTTATAAACACAAAATTGTCCAACTTTTAGAACAAGCATAAACAGATATCACAGCTTTAATATTAGAGATTATCGATTAATTATCAAATTATCAAATTATATTTAATTTGAAATAGAAATACGCTCTCACTATAAATGATTTTAGATTAAGCTAAAATTATCCAATACCACATGAGGATAATCTTTGATGTATGAGGATACCGAACGAATTAATCAAGTACATGATTGATATCATAATGATATCAAAATATCATTATTAATTAATAGAAAATATATTATTAATGATATCCAAAATTTACTGACCAACATCTTCAAACGATACATTTGCATTGTCCACAATTTCATCTAATATAACTTCAACTATTCGCTTATCCACGTTGGGTATCCTGATAACCTTGTTTCCATGTGGGTTTCTCAGCCGTAAAGAGCTGACTTGTTTATCGTTCGGTGAGTTGCAGTTCTGACGCTAAGAAGGAAAATTAAAAATAATCAAACTGCGATTAAAATTAGAAACTAACATAATGAGACAAATCTTGTTGTATAAAATAAATACAAAAAACATTTTTGTCAATAAATATTGACAAAAATCAATATTCTCTCTTATCATGAGACGTGATTTCCACTCGATCACTCCGTCTTTCCGTGATTCCTATCTTGATCATTGCCGGTCTCATTTCAACCTACTACGTACCAAATGCAACTCCTGGCAGCATAAAATCATCACATCATTCAACTCTAAGACTCTCTGGCATACTTTTAACTCAATCCTTGCTCGCTCCTCTTCGCCGTGCAAGATTAATACCCATGATTATTCGTCATATCTACAAACTAAAGTATCCATGTTGCTCTCTCACACCCCGGTCTCCATACTATCCCACTCTGCCCAGTCTACTCTCATCCTTCCGGATGAGAGTAGACTGGGCAGAATCAATATTCTCTCTTATCCTATATAATCAAAAGCAATGACATTTGTATATTTACAGTAGAAACATGGTTAAAGTGGACAAACAGTAACAGCAAACATATAAAAAATTATTGAATGTGGATCAATGAAAAGAGGAAATTTTTTATTTGATATTTCGATACCCTCTGTAAGCATCTTCAGAAAGTTACAATCTCTAGGATTTTTGATAACTGCAGATCAGTGGATCCATAACACTATCGAATGATTGTAAATAGTTTATAATGATTCCTTTTTTATAAAGAATTAATGGAGCTGTATTATAAAGGGAACATTTTATTTGATATTTCGATAACTTCTGTTAGCATCTTCAGAAAATTACAATCTCTAGGATTCTTGATAACTTCAGATCAGCGGATTCATAACACTATCGAATGATTGTAAATAGTTTATAATGATTCTTTATTTATAAAGAATTAATGGAGCTGGATCAAAGAAATGGCAAATTTTATTTGATATTTCGATAACTTCTGTTAGCATCTTCAGAAAATTACAATCTCTAGGATTCTTGATAACTTCAGATCAGCGGATTCATAACACTATCGAATGATTGTAAATAGTTTATAATAATTCCTTATAAAGAATTAATGGAGCTGGATCAAAGAAATGGCAAATTTTATTTGATATTTCGATAACTTCTGTTAGCATCTTCAGAAAATTACAATCTCTAGGATTCTTGATAACTTCAGATCAGCGGATTCATAACACTATTGAATGATTGTAAATAGTTTATAATGATTCCTTATAAAGAATTGTTGGAGCTGGATCAAATAAATTGGCAAATTTTATTTGATATTTCGATAACTTCTGTTAGCATCTTCAGAAAATTACAATCTCTAGGATTCTTGATAACTTCAGATCAGCGGATTCATAACACTATCGAATGATTGTAAATAGTTTATAATGATTCCTTATAAAGAATTGTTGGAGCTGGATCAAAGAAATGGGCAAATTTTATTTGATATTTCGATAACTTCTGTTAGCATCTTCAGAAAATTATTGTAGATTATAACTTAGTAGATTCTAATATAACAAATTATGGACTAAGCTTTTATTCATTTATTATAGGATGTTTGTAATTACTTAATTTATAGTAAAGAAAAACCAAATTGATTTATGAGATTGTAAAATCAAGAGCTGACATTTGAAGAGAATACATAAAATATAAGAAAATACGATTTTCTGATCAAAAATCCGTACGTACGTGTTCACTCTGCGGAGTAGTTGGATTTGACACAGGAACCTTAGCTTCTAAACAAATATAATTAATGATTCAAGAAACAATAATAGTTTCGAATAAAGTAAACTAAGGAAATATACAAAATCTAAACTTTTCAAAAAGTGGTAAACAATTATAATGGCAAGATATTTAGTGTCATTCACACTGTATGTCTTTGCTGTAAAATTAAATTTTATAATTAATAAAGATTTGCTTTTGTCTCAAAGTGAACAGAGGTTGATGGACATTATAAACACGAAAAGATTTACTGTCGAAAAAAGTTTGCTAGCTTTCGACAATAGTGTTCCTTATCAAGCAACAGATAAAATAAAAAACGTAACATAATAATACGGAAGAATTTCACGTTATTCCAATCATGATTTATAAATGGAGTTTCCAATTAGATTTAATGTCAGGCAAATAATTATCTATTCATATCGGACTTCAAAAATTCAAAAATGTGAATCATCAAATGAGAAAATACATTAATAAGGTTAAACAAACTGAAAGTTTATAGCGAATTTAGCTCTTCTTACCTAAGACAGTCATTCGATTCCTAGTTTGATCTAAGTGAGATTGCATTCGCTCCTGGCATACTCTCGCTAAATTAGCATTCTCGTCTAAGCAATGGAAACATCGATAATGAAATTATTGACAAACAAAGATTATATTGCATTAAATTAAATTTAAACTTTATAACATTACATAGTAGCTACCAATATATAACAACGTTTTTACATTTCGATATTCAATTTTCAAAAAAACATTTCAAGACAGCGTTTTGCATAATGAGTTAAATACATTTGGCGTACGAAGATTTGGTAAAATTATAGTTCTCATTTTTTGTATTTATAAACGATCAGCTCGGTAATAAGTTAAAACTGATTGGCTCATTATAAATATAGAAATAAGATGGGGTCGAATCGCCTACGGACGAGTTGATGTTGACAGTGTAATATGTAGAAATAAATGTAAGCGCTAGAATTAAATAGTGAGAATGGTAAGGAGATAGAGGAAATAGCGATCTAAGTGGAAATAGCTGCTGGAATATTGTAAAATTTTAACTGTTTCGACAAAAATAACAAAAATATAAAATTCGATTTTTCTTACATATAAACCATTGTCTTATCGTCTTGATCTTTGTCTTAAGAATAAAACTGGAATTTTGGTTATCGACTTTGTGTTGTTGAAAATGATTAAACTGATCTATTTTCTATCGCGAGTTTATAAAAACCCTTATTAAATAAATTTTTAATTAAAAGTTAAAATTTATTTTTAATTTAAAATTATTAATTTTAAATCTTTACATATTTAAAATTGAAAAATTTGAGTAGTTATTTCAATAAAATATAATAAATAATAAATATGTAAAATATATATATAAAAACTATCACACAGTTAATGTATCAGGCGTGCGGTTAATAATTGAGCATACGAACTTTTTGTTAATATTATAAGCCTATCCGTTTAATAGCAAGGAATATTATTTGACGCTAGCAATTTTTGACAACTGAACACAAACAAATGCGTGGAATAGAATTTGCATGATTTCCCACAAAAAGGGAACACAAATCCGTCATGTCAATTTAAAAAAATATAATTTTAATAATTTTACAATAAAGTTATTAATAATTACAAAATTTAGAATTACCGATTAATAGTATTTATCATATAATTTACCGCAATATACCAATATAGACACAATATTTAATTAAAGAAAACAATAATTTACTTACGATACTTTATTCCAGTTAATTTTTATATTTACTTTTATTATATTTACTTTTAAATATTTATTTTATTTGAAAATTTTTGTTTGTCTTCTTTTAAGAATAAATTAATGTATTTATAGTATAAAAGAATAAAAATTAAAAATCACAAAAGCAATATTTATGAATGTAACATTAAATTGCAATGTGTGAGTTGATGTCAACTCGCAAAGTTCAGAACAAGTTAATGCCAAACTTTTCGCTAAATAAAGTGGTCGCTCATAAAGTAAACATAATTCTGTCTAAACACTAGTAGGCATAGATGACATAGGTGGACGTTTGTTCTAAATAGGCGTTTATTAAATACAATGTGTCGACTACATATATTTTATGGCCTAGATATGGAATAATTATTATATTCTATAAATATCAAATTGTTTATAACTCCTTAAATAATAAGAAAGATGCACAGCTTTTAATATCATTATTGACGGCTTAGTATTTAATTATGTCGATATTTTGGTAACAATTCACGTGAAAGTATCCTTTAAAGTATTATTTACATGTGACATTTGAAGTAAATTGGCGTATTTATTCATTAATTTTATTTATGGTGGTAGATGCTTAAGTAAGAAAAGTTTCGTTAAATTAGCATGAATGAAGAATTTAGAATTTATAATATTAAATATATATAAATTATGCATGAATTTAAGGAATAAAACACTATTTCAGTATTAATTCTACAAAAGAATTTTTAGAACAGCCAAAAGGAATAAATTTTCAAAATATAAATACAAACGATTTTATTACGCTTTATACAAATCTAGATTTAGTAGATATTGAAGAAGCGTTAGTAAAATTAATTAATCTTATATTCGGAAAAAGATATACATATATATGTTATAATAATTATAACGCCTATCTAACAAAAATTAAACCATCAAATAAATATAAATATATGGATAAAATTGAATTAATAGAATCCTTAAATATTTTGATAAATCAAAATTATTTAAAAGTAGGGACATCTATATTTAGACAAGTAAAAGGTGTTCCAATGGGTGGTAATAGTAGCCCAATTATAGCTGACTTGTTTTTAAGCTTTATAGAATATGAATTTGTTCATAACTGTGTAAAAACTAAATCTAAACAATATAAATATATGAAATATATGTTTCAATACATTAAGTAAGAAAACTTTCGTTGAATTAGAATGAATGAAGAATTAAGAATTTATTAAATTAAAAAATATATAAATTATGCATGAATTTGAGCCTTTCTATATTTAGAATCGCCGTGCGTCAATACACTTGACAATAACATTATTTTGTTAGAATGGCAGAAAAATAACAACAGCGTACGGAAGCGAAAGATGAAAATCACCAACTACTTTCACTATGTATTGAGAGTTTTAAAAGTATGCAACATTAGCAATTGTTGGTCAGATTAATCTAAAAATCACAAAGAATAAAATAACAAAAATTCAATAAATTTATTTATTTAATTCAATAAAATTAGAAACATAACTATATTTGAAGTTTACACACTTTGATATTTTTTGGCGTTTATCTCGTTTGGTGGGATCCGCTTGCCACGTTCGCTGGCGCCAAAATGCTCTATCCTCTGCGCCTTCGGGGGTGAGTCCGAACATTTTCATAATATGACTGATCTCATATATTTGAACCCATTTGGCTTTGGCAGATGCACGCCGTTGACTGATATGCTTACATATTCGTTCTGGTTCGTCGTCATATACTCTGTTCTGGTTGTGTTCAGTTTCAACCCAAACTGTGCCTGGCGATCGTGTCATTACTGTACTTGCTGCTCGAGGTCATGTTTGTCCTTAGATATCATCATAACATGGCCGGCATACAGGATGGTTCATGGTGCTTGTCTTTGCAGGTCTTTCGTAATCACATCCATAACTATTACGAATAGTAATGGGGAGAGTGCAGATCCTTGGTGCACACACTGAGACTGGGAATTCCAAAGTTTACACACTTTGGATATATCTGTATATTTTGTAACGTTGATGTTATGACTGCTCAGAAGCATTTCTGTAGTTGAATGGAAGGGCATGTAATGACATAGACATTTACAATAAATTAATATATAATAAATCAATATTTTCATAATTAATAAATTTACTGAATAAATATTTTGTGGATTTACCGGAATTAATATTTAATTAATAATTAATTAAATTAATAATAATTAATAATGTTATTTAGTAAAAATATTTAATTATTTAATACATGATTAATATTTGCTTAAGCTGCTTAATATTTGTTTGAAGTCTGTTATAGACTTAAAAGATGCATGACAACTCAACAGACAAATAATCTAAACAGCCAACATTGAACACCAGATATTTTACATTCCTGGTGATGATAGAAGAATAAAAACTGATGAAAATTTATGAATACGAATTGATGTTTTATTTTGCAATAAATTACTTTATGATTGCAATCATTTAATTTTCAGTTTACGTGAACATTTAAGTTCAAAAATATGGACTAACATGCCATAAGCATTGTTCAAAAAGTTCTATATAACGATGAAAGCATGAGCAAATCAATATTTACCTTATCTGATGAATCAGTAATAACTAACTTAAAAATAAAGATACTAAAATCTTTTGGTAATTTTGACCCAGTTTGACATTACCTTCTAATTGGCATAGCTAGATCACAATCAATAATAAAATTATCTATACGATGCAATATTTATGACAAATGTCGCATCATTCAGGATTAGAAATCAAGACGGGGAGGTCTACATGATTTGGTGAGATCGGAAAAGATACACCAAAATCACTACATGTTCAAATCGCGCGGAAGAGGACATAGTCCGAGATGGCTTTTGCGTACTTAATTTTCACTCAAACTCGGATATTGATAGGGTCGTTGTTATTGCGATTAAACTTGTTTCATTTTGAAATTTATCATTAGTTAGGGATTGTCGCACTAGCCTATGGATTTCTCAAAAAAAATTCTTAAGCAGATGAATTATTTACGATTGTGATCAATTAATTGAAGCATAAATCAATCAGATTTCATGATGAATTAAAAGACAACATGACAATTCAACGCAACACGTTGAACTAGTCGTGATTTGGGACTGTAGTCGTGACTTATAGCTGAGGGAGATTGTCAATCACAATTTAATCTGTATTAGTAAGAGTCGCTTTAAAGATTCATTGAACTATCTACGAAGGCTTGCGGACAACATTAATCTAACCTTGATATACTTTGTTTTATTTTTATCTTTTTACTCGTAAGGATGAAAACTTCAAAGTCAATAAACCGAAAGTCAAAGTACAATTCGAGAAATACGAGCTTAACATTTAACTGCGTTCAATACTAAACTTACTGTTTCCATCTATTTTAATTCGAAGAGCTGTCTCAAGTTCAGCAGCTGCTCGTCTATAATAAGCTAACGCTGTACGAGGATCACCTGCAAATAACAAGCAGAATAAATTAACAAATTATTAAAATGAATAAATCCATAAATTATTAAAATGTATTTGTTTATAACTAATAATATTTAAAATTAAATTATCAAAGTGCACTTAAAATTTAAATTATTTAGAATTTTAAATCGCATTATAAAATTCACAAATGTGCCTGTCTCAGGCTATCGTCTTTGTAATGTTAAGCGATCATAAAATAATTTTAACTATCGTTTTTGATCATTCTCAATTTTACAATCGTACTGAAGATAGGTATTCTGAAGCGGACCGAAAATCTAGAATAAGATCATTCTCTTTAACAACTGAGCTCGTATGTAAGAGTTGACTAGTGCTTGTTTTATCCTCCAGACGATAACATACCAAGGGAACAATATTAATGATTAATCAATTAGTTTTTTGAAAAGATTACAATTTACAAAAACTTAGATGAACAAATGTCTAAATGCATCACAACTGTGACATTATAGCAGACTGTTCGTTAATATCACTGATGCTGCATTTCCCTTGTCTATGGCTACGCTCGGTGTCTGGCAGAGATATGAACCGGCTCTAATAGAAATGCTCAATTTAATTAAACAATGCAAATGCATAATTACATAATTAGTGCTAAAGCTCATGTAATGTTGGAGTGTTGTGATCAGTAATGACGGGGTCATAAATGACGGTGCTGCTGATATATATCATATATAATATTATACAAGAGATTGTATTAAATGCTTAAATTATAAATGATTTATGATAATGATCTATTATCTAGAATTATTGGAGATGGATCAAATAAAATGGGAATTTTTTATTGATATTTCGCTAAAAAAGATTTATTTTAACGTGGCAAATGCGTGCCAGCACACGCTTACATGACCACAACAAAACAGAAATGTAAATCATGTGTCGAGAAGGTGTAAACGGATGGGGTGTTTGAATGTGATAAAGGAAGAAGCGCGGCGGACGTCAAGATCGAGTTGATTCCAGGCGGTTGGGGCGGCGACGAGGAAGGATCGGAGACCGTAGTTGTTGGAGTAATTGGGAACGTGGATTAAGAGGATATGATGGGAACGCAGCGATAGCGAGGTGTGACGAGTGTCGTCTAAGAAAGGAAGGTTGATGAACGATGTGGAGCCGACAGCGATGAGACAAAAAGTTACGAGAAGGCGGAGTTTGATGCGGATGTGGATGGTGGGCCAACAGAGTTAGGCAAGATATGCGGATGTGTGGTCGAAGCGACGGAGACGGAAGATCACTCGAACGGCGAAGTTGATTATTCGTTGTAGGGGTAGGATGGTGGATTTTGGAGAATTGGCGAAAAGTCTAAGGCAGTAATCGATTTTAGGGAAAAGAAGCGATGAAAGAAGAGACATAAAAGAACGGAAGTCGATAAGGGGGAGGATACGGCGGATGTCACGGAGAATTAAGCAGGACGATTGGATCTTGTTACGGACGAAGGGTTTAAGGGAAAGGTGATCATCGAAATAGAAGCCTAAGAAAGTGAAATTGTGGACATTGGGATGATCGATGAAGCAAAAGATACAGTAGGAGTAGATATGTTTGGTTTACGGGGGAGTATCTACATTATTTTGGACTTATCGGGGTTTAGAACGAGATGGAGATTAGAGAGACGTTTGTATATAGAAAAAAGACAGTTGATGGTAGAAATGCCGATATCGTGTATGCGATGTGCGAGTGCATGATCATAGATCATGATGTCATCGGCGTATTGCATGACGTTAAAGGAAAAGGTTTGATAAACGGAGAGAGATCGCCAAGCAGAAGAGAGAAAAGCAGGGACCTAGGACTGAACCTTGTGGGACCTCGCAAAATAATAGGGATGGGAGAGGATGATGATGAATTAGAACAGACGCGAAAGGAGCGGTTGGATAGATATGAGTCAAACCATGCTACGGAGGAGAAAGAAAAACCGTAATCATAACGAAGGCGAGAAAGGAGGACGGCGTGATCGACAATGCCAAAGGCGGAGGAGAGGTCGAGGGAGATGAGAACACTATATAAAGCCTTGTCTCGAAAAATAAGTCGTTGTAAACTTTCATGCAGGCGATTTCTGTAGAGTGATTAGAGCGGAAAGCGGATTGGAAAAGAGGGTACATATTAGATGAGGATAGATAAGCGTTGATCTGTATTAAGATGAGGTGTTTTAAAGCTTAGAAAGAGTAGGGAGTAGTGAAATGGGGTGATAGCTAGAAGGAAGGGATGGATCGAGCGATTGTTTCTTTAGGAGGCGACTAACGATTGCGGATTTCCAGTGTGAAGGTAAGATACGACTGCGGATGGACGAGTTAAACAAGGTTGTGAGAAAGGGTTTTGCTGGGAAAGGACATGACAACAGATGAGACTTTGGAAGGTGAGACAGGGAAAAGATGAAAAAGTTCCGGAAGGATGAGAGTAGACTGGGCAGAGTGGGATAGTATGGAGACCGGGGTGTGAGAGAGCAACATGGATACTTTAGTTTGTAGATATGACGAATAATCATGGGTATTAATCTTGCACGGCGAAGAGGAGCGAGCAAGGATTGAGTTAAAAGTATGCCAGAGAGTCTTAGAGTTGAATGATGTGATGATTTTATGCTGCCAGGAGTTGCATTTGGTACGTAGTAGGTTGAAATGAGACCGGCAATGATCAAGATAGGAATCACGGAAAGACGGAGTGATCGAGTGGAAATCACGTCTCATGATAAGAGAGAATATTGATTTTTGTCAATATTTATTGACAAAAATGTTTTTTGTATTTATTTTATACAACAAGATTTGTCTCATTATGTTAGTTTCTAATTTTAATCGCAGTTTGATTATTTTTAATTTTCCTTCTTAGCGTCAGAACTGCAACTCACCGAACGATAAACAAGTCAGCTCTTTACGGCTGAGAAACCCACATGGAAACAAGGTTATCAGGATACCCAACGTGGATAAGCGAATAGTTGAAGTTATATTAGATGAACTTGTGGACAATGCAAATGTATCGTTTGAAGATGTTGGTCAGTAAATTTTGGATATCATTAATAATATATTTTCTATTAATTAATAATGATATTTTGATATCATTATGATATCAATCATGTACTTGATTAATTCGTTCGGTATCCTCATACATCAAAGATTATCCTCATGTGGTATTGGATAATTTTAGCTTAACCGAAAAGTAATATATAATTTACAGTGAGACCGTATTTCCGATCACAGTATCGAACCAGCGTTCAAGTGAAAAACATGTCGGAGCTTTCAAAAGATTCCTATGTTCCTGCTAAATTCAACGAAATTCAAGCTAAAGATGTAAATGTTCAAGTAAGTTCTGCTTCTCAACGATCTAACAATAAGGTCAGTAATGTTATTTATCATCTAGTGATAGGGAGGTGCTTTCCTCCATTCCAAAACTGAAGAACTTGGCTATTATAAAAGTAATACGACCAATTGAAAGGCACGAACTTTACAATGTATTTTTGAGATCCTTTTCTAAGCTACTTCAAAATAAATCCTTTACCTCAGTGAAACTTCACCTTTCCGAGGTGAAAGTGTCTTTCGTCACAGCTAATCTCGCTAAGAAATATTCGGAATAATTTTCGCTAACCTAGCTGATTTTGGCCGACTTTCATTCAAGCACATACACGCTTCTTTAAAAATTACGAACTTTCCTTGCGCTTTGGATAAGGAGGATGTAGATTCACTTATGTCAACTCTTAAGATTACAAATTTTAGGCAAATCGTTGGTAGGAATGGCTCCCCTATCCCGGTTGGCTTCTGCTTCGCTCCGGTAGATGTGGCAGAATGCTTAGCGAAGTCATCATCTAACCTATTCATGGGGTTTAATATATGTTTTGCCATAACCGAAAGAGACGAGTTGACTTACCCCCACTGCAGCCGGTGTGACAAATGAAGGTACTGGGCCTCCAGCTGCAGTGGGACCACTACATGCAGGGTTTGTAGTTCTGTTAGCAGCAATTCTCTTAAATCAAACGACCGTTGTGTGCCCCACCCCATCCTGCTCGAACAGGGGGAGAGCCATCCTGCCTGGGACAGGAAGTGCAGTGTCTTCAAACAATACAGAAACCTTTTCATGAAACCTACTCAACCTTCCCAGTCCTTTGTGCAGGTTGCTGCTTCGCGGATGGATGATTCAGACATTATTCGCACAATTGACGTCAAAAACGAAATAACTTATAGAAGAATGGAAAAGTTAGTTCTCACGGTCCTGAATGCATTTGGCACGAATCCATCTGTCTCCGTCTCTTCCGTCGTTCCGGAGTCAAAGAAGAGGGGGCTTCGGCCTATTCCGTCCCATATCAAGATATGAAAAATGATTAGGGCATACAGTGGAGAGGAGATGAAGATGCTGCTCATGGACAAATACCTACCCCGTGCGGGGTTAATAACGGGGAGGGTAACGTATTTCTATTTCAAATTAAATATAATTTAAATCAAAAAAACACCAATTCCGTAACGCCAGATTATGAATGAAAATTACTGTAAGTTTCTGAAGATGCTAATAAAGGTTATCAAAATATCAAATAAAACGTTCTCTTTTCTTTAATCCAGCTCCAATAATTCTTGGTTACATTATAAATGATTGAGTAATTATATAATATAAGTGTTAACAATTATAAATTGTAAATATTTGAAATTCATAAGGCGAACGCCGAAAACTTGAATAAATAGTTGTTAATTTTTATTCTAAACTAGTGATATTTTAAAGATTAGCATTTATATACAAGCATTTAGTATGAATATCAGCAACCTGTGGCAGCCGCCTTTATATCATGAGACATAATATATGCATGAAACTATTATATAAGTTTGATTCTATTATGGGATCAAACCATCTATAAGGTCTCTAATATATATTTTCTTGATATCAGTAAAGAAGGATGATCCGCACATCAAATGTTCTGGTTTGAGAGCGAAAGCCTCAGACGTTTAAGCAACGTGTCGGAAACGCCTTCATTCACAATGTCACACAGGCAACCGAAACAACCAGTGAGTACTTCATTATACTGATTAGTGTTGCCGGATACTCCATCACTTCGTTGCAAAAGTGGTAATCTAGAGGCGATATGGAGCATGCAGTTCGTAGATCGACGAAGCTAATTTGGAAAAACATATTCACGCAGTTTAATTTCTCTTTATTTATATTAATTTAATCATGGAATCTACACATATATTGAACATCAACTAGTTTCATTATGGGATCGAAGTTAAGGTACAACTTATACTTTGGCGTTTAATTAACCGAACAGAATACGATTTTAATATTAACGAATTATATTTAAAGCTATCTGATCTAAATTTTAGAATATTAAATATATTAGGGTCTGATCCTCTTTTAAGTTGACTCACAGTTATTTTCATCAATTGTTAATGCTTGTTTTAAAAAGTTGTACGCCTTCCGACGGACTTCCTCCAAGCGCTGAATACTCGTTTTTTGTGCTGATGGAGATCCCTTGCTTGCGATAAATTTTGATGGCATGTCTTCTCCAATCGCTATTTGATAAGTAAACGTTATCTACCTATTCTTCAAATGTTGGATTCGTTATTTTGCTTTATAAAATTTGCTCACGAAATGTAGCGGCGGCACTTACATAAGCTACCATTTTTTTATCATTTATTGTCTTCTCAGAGTCAGTGATGTGTATTGTTCGGGTGTACGTGGGAATATTCTTCCCAATCGATGGAGGTACCTGATGAAATATTTTTGCATTGTAGGAATTTAACCGTTTTCACTACTAATTTGATCTGACTTATCAGGTGATATTTCCACTTAAGCACAATTAATCAGTGCAGAATTTATTAGTAAAATCAAATAAAATTAGATAAAAGGATTAATTATAATGGGCCGTGAAATGTTAAGTTGCTAATTTTCAAAGACCGCAAGTCGAAAGATTATTAATAAAACAAATGATATATGATGATTAGACTGTAGCGTGTTCAAACAATGAACAAATTTAGCACGTCAGAGCGTCAAAGAACTCAACGAAAACTAATTTTTGATGCCAATGCAAAAAATGAGGTTAGTAAAGATTTAGCTTCTCTTGAATATATTCCGGAGTGAGAACTTCCCCGGTACCAAAATTATCCAACCTGGTGATTACCAGACTTGGTGCCTCTGCAAAGTCAGAACATGTTCAATGTTTTTATAAGAGGCTTTGTCGATCGATTTAAAAAAGGATATTGTTCAATGCGATTAAATATTATGAATCTGAGATTAAAAGTTTCACGGAATTAAATATTATGAATCTGATACTGAAAAGTTTCATGGAATAAACGATCAAAGCGGTGTTTTGCTTACTCGTAGGACGCAGGTATTAGAGCGATGGCGAACTTACTTCAAAGAGATATCCACCCAGGAATTTGAACACCCACCTATACCACATCTTCCGCCGATCGAAGGCCCAGTCTTGCCCATAACAGCTATCGAGGTTGAAATTGCACTACATAAAATAAAAAGTGCAAAAGCTACGGGGACTGATGATGTAGCTTCAGAATTCTGGAAATCAAGTGTAAGCGTATCAACAAGGTGGTTGGTGCAGTATTTCAACAAAATAATGCAAGAAAAGGAGTTACCTCTTGATTGGAGACGGAGCACAACCGTACCTATATGGAAACAGAAGGGAAATCCGGCCGACTGTTCAAATTACCGCCCGATTCGTCTCATTTCACACACCCTCAAGATTTTGGAACATGTGATAAACGATAGGATAAGAAGCATAGTCAAGATATCCTCAAATCAATGTGGTTTTGTCAAGAACTGTGGCACCATCGATGCTATCTATGCCCTTCGCCTTCTTCTTGAAAAACATCGCGAAAAACAGAAATATATACTGTGCGTTCCTTGATCTTGAAAAGGCGTTCGATCGGGTCCCGCATGAAGTTATTTGCTACGCTTTGAGATTCCACTAAGTCCCTGAAGAGATTGTTGAATGGGTCAAGCTAATATACAAAGGATCAACAAGTCGGGTATGTACGACCGTGGGATATACAGATGATTTTCCTATCACCGTTGGAGTTCATCAAGGGTCTGCGCTGTCCCCGTTGCTATTCATCCTCGTTATGGATGCCATATCCAACAATCTAAACAGACAGTTTCCGTGGACGATTCTATATGCAGATGACGTCATGCTTACGTCCGTAGATAAAGATGACATCCAACAACAAATAAACAGCTGGGGAAATCGACTCAAGCAGTCTGGTCTACGCCTGAACGCGCGTAAAACGGAATACCTGACCACAAATATGAATGATGATCAGCCGCTACAGTTTGGAAAATACACACTGCACCGAACAACTGCGTTTAAATACCTTGGCTCCAACATAGCGGCAGATGGTATCCTATGCGCAGAGGTCTCTTCTCGAATAAATGCAGCCTGGATGAAATGGCGATCAGCTACAGGTATTCTCTGCGATCCAAAGATAAAAGACCGACTGAAGTCGAAAATTTACAAAACTTTAATACGACCGGTGGTCCTTTATGGCGCTGAATGCTGGGCAATATCAAAATATGAGGAACGCAAAGTTGCCGCAATGGAGACAAATATGCTCCGATGGACAGCAGGAAAAACTTTAAAAGATCATGTCCGGAACGAAAAAATCAGGGATCGTTTTGGCGTAGTGCCAATAATAGAGAAACTTCGCGAAAAACGACTACAATGGTACGGCCACGTTATCCGCGCAAGCGAACACCAACCATCAAATAGGTTCGTTGCCGTGACAGTGGATGGAAAGCGTCCGATAGGAAGGCCGAAATTGCGATGGATGGACGTCATACGTCATGATTTGATAAGTGTTGGACTAGAAACCAAAGACGCCATAAATAGAACCAAGTGGAGGCAACTTTCAAAAGCAGCGGACCCCGTACCTACACGGGAAATACGCTACAGAAAAAGAAGAATCTGAGATTAAAATCTCATTCTGCACTCCTGATCTGGCAATGTCGTACGTCGACTACTTTAAAAAAGAGCATTCGGAACAAGATATAATTGCTTCCGAACCAATCCTGGCAACAATACAGATAAATAATATGCCCACATTCATTTCAGACGAAGATATATCAGCCCTAGAAAATGATTACAAAATCTCTAACGTTCGCTTTATAAAAGGGATTAAAGGCTTCCCCATTCCCGTGGCGTTCTACAATATCCCGGTGGATGAAGCTCTAAAACTGTCGATTTCGACATGCAATTCTTTTATGAGTATAATTTAAGATTTTCAATAATCGAAACCGATTCACCAACATACCCTCAATGCAACAATTGTCATCAGTGGAGGCATTGGTCCACTGGCTGTTCTTTACCCCACAAGGGCGGCGTGTGTGGTACAACTGCTATACATCCTGAGAAGTGTGAAGGTAAGCCATTTTGTGCAAACCGCGGTGGTGAGCACCCCGCATGGTCAAAAAAGTGTAAAATCTTTAAGGCATACCAAAAGAGACAGGAGTGTGACAGCAAAACCGACTAGCTTCGTGGAAGCTGTCTCGTCTAACAAGAAAGACGACAGGATGCTGGATACGGAAATTCTGAAACGTCTTGAAATGCAGCATCAGGCATCAATAATTCAACTTGAAAAATTGGTCCAAAAATTAGTGGGTCAATTAGCGGAATCTTTCCGTTCTCCTCCTTCTGGGAAGACCAACAATATTAAGAAGCCACCAAAATCTAAGAAACGAAACGGGTCAGCGCTGAGCATAGCCGCTCTGAAGCTTGCTCGAAAGGATTCGATCTGGGCTATGGCTAACGAGGGAAATGAAGATATCGCCCGTGGGCAAGCGACTCCATTTGTCGTGACGGGAAGCGGTAAAGGCGACCTTTCCGCCTCTAGTTGCGACTAGGTGGAGGGCGTCCCACTTCGGTAACACTTACGCAATGGGAAGTAATCAAGGGCCTTTTTCACTGAATATCGCTCAGTGAAATTCGGGAGGTGCTTCTGCCCTTAGCCTTCTATCTGGTAGAGATGCAGATGTTATAGTCCTTCAGGAGACGCGGTCTATCCGTCTCCCCCAGGATATTACTCGATTTATCCCTAAGCACATATACACCTACTTTACTCCTTGCATAACCCCCTCACTCCTCTTCATCTTAAGGTCTTTTAACCCTAGTAAAAAGCTCATTAAGATCATCCCTCCTATTAAACTACTCTTGTCCAGCCCTATCTTGTTTAGCTATTTCACTTTGTAACAACGGTAAGCGTATAAGCATAGCCAATGTCTATATTCGGCTAGGAGAAATTCACAAGAACCGTGACCTCCTGGATGGGATAATTGATGGCGGCTATGACATGGTACTTGGTGACTTCAACGACAGAACTGGTAGTTGAATTAATGCAGCACTTCGCAGAGTCAGGAACGGTTATCTTATTCATAAACCACCTTCCCCCACCTTTCATTGCTCTACAGCAAATTCTCTCCTCGACATATTACGGCTACATATGATGTGGTTGTTGAAACCCATTTGCACTGAGCAATCGCGTTAACAACAGACCACTTCTCATGACCTAATTCTCTGGCGGCTAGAGGACGATACGTTGCTTAGAAGAAGGTTTCACTTTGACCCTATTAGAGTGGCCTTCTTTCAGGCAGCTACTCCTCTCTTCCCCAGAATTGGAATTGAGAGTTTGACCGAATTTAATTCCCACCTCTCATTGCAAGCTACCGCGATTCTTTCGACTACCTATAAAGGTCGAATATGCAATCCTACTCCAACAAAGCTCAAGGTCCTAGCTAAAATGTTACACCTTCCCAATCTCTCTGTTTCCGCCAGACAGATCCTCTCGAATGAATATTGGAGCTCTAGATATAGACTCCAGCTGAGCAGGGACAGGGCAAGCATTGCTTACCTAAACCCTTCTCAGGCTTTATTCTGGAAGATCTTCAAGAAGGAGAAGTTTGTCTGCTGGAAGGATAGAGCCTTGGTTTGGATTGGTAGCATAGGCCTTGACAAAGTTTTAGAGGAGTCACTTTCCTTACATAATTATGGAGCCACTCAATCTCCCCAACTAATCCCGCCTTGGTGTGATTTCAGGAGTAGGGACTTATCTGTTACATATTACCTAAACTCCTGAGGACCACTCCGGGCACCTCCAAATCCCACGCGCAATCTCCACTCGTGTCTGTCAGCTTTTGACATACATTCAGAGAAAGTAGGTCGCCATCACAATGCTATTAGCCTCCCCGTCCGACATAACGGACATTAACATCAGCCGTCGAGTTTTTTTTACCTAAAAAGAGATTAATCACTTGTCCTAAAGATCTGCGCCCCATCTCGATTTAAAACACCTACATATCCATCTACGAGAAAAAGCTTGCGTGTAGAATCCGCGTTTATTTATGTAGGCGTAATCTGATCCCATCGAGTTTTCATGGGTTTGTCAAAGGGCGCTCGGTACATTCAGCAATTGGTGAAGTGCATCAGTTTTGTCAGGATAATAGTCATCAGCTTGTTGTGGCTGTTTTTCTTGATTTTTCAGCTGCATTTGACCGGATCTCCATTCCCTTCGTTATCTCCTCTCTCAGGTCCCTCGGGTTGCCTGCGAGAATTGTTAACAGGGTGGAGATATTGTTGTACACCAAGCGGTTCTACTATGAAGACGACCCTGATGCGCGTCAGTTCTACCCTATTACGGGTGTACCTCAAGGATCCCCACTTTCTCCTATCTTATATCTTGCTGCATCCATTGTACTATTCAAGAATTTTAAACGTGATCAACATCTAGTGGTATATGCTGATGATACCACAGCCTTGTTCTCTGGACGCAGGTGCAAAGATGTAATCTCTGACATCAGCCGTTTCTTTTTAAGATTAAAAGATCAGTTGCCCCCATCCAATCTTATTTTAAACTCCTCTAAATCGCATGTGATAGTCTTTCATGGCGTTCCTGCCACCAAAAAGAAACTTAAGAGACTAGCACTCTTCTTCATTTTGCAGCATCAACAACTCCCCATCTTCACGAGTCGAGTAAAATATCTGGGGTTCACCGTTACGGTGAATTGGTCGGCGAAAGCTGACCTGGATCGACTTAAACGTATCCTAAAGAAAGCTAGGTGGGCTCTGAAACGGGCCCAGCATCTGTCATTGAATGGGATAACCCATGTGCGCCTCTGGGATACTTGGGCTATCTCGGGATTACTCTTCTTCTCACGAGGACGTCTCCCAGAACAAAGACTAAGGTTTCTCAAGCTCCTCATCTCGAGATTACCAACCATAGTCCTCCTTGACTGGACTCTTAGGTGTGTGATGGACCCCGAATGGTTCAGTCAGAGGGCGGTGCGCTAGAGCGGCCGAGGGGCTCAGATCCCTCTTGACCTGATGCCATAAATATAAGTTGAAGATTTCAAAATACACGTCGTGAACGGCTTCTCCTTAAAGTTGTCTTTTGCATGTTTTTGTTTCTTAAAGTTTTTATCGGTTATATAGTGGTTAATAAAACCCTTATTTATTTGTTTGATGATTAAACTCAGTTTTATAATGATAAGTCAATAGCTATTTCAAAAATATTACTTAATCGGAGTTATGCCTCAGCAACTATTCAACTTTTGCTCCAAGTCCTGCGGTATATCATATCCTTTGTATCTAAATTGAAGATGACAAATATGACCCAAAAACGATCTTGCTAAATGGGTTCACAATGGATACAAAAATATTTACGTTTTAAATTTATATTTTAGTTATTCTGCTCATAAATTTGTACCAATTTAAGCTGCTTTTACAATACTACTATGATATCGAATATTAAAATTTCCATTCCGCTGTTCTGTTAACCAGCAAGACGTAAAAATTTATCATAGGCCCAGTCAACCATTTCGTAAAACCTTAGCGTCATGTTTCTATATACAGTCATCTTTATTGCCTCTAGATAATGTGCATGCACTAATATTTCATGTGGATACGCACAATAAGAGTATGAGTCGATCGAGTTGTCAAAGCTAAATTGAAAATAACCTTGATCGTTACCTTGATAACGATCAAGTTTATCAATGACTTTGATACTCGCATTCATGAACATATGGCGAGACGCGACAAGTGATTGCTAGAATATAATTAATATTAATTAATCAATAATTTAATTTAACTAACGGATTAATTATAATTTTATTTTTAATCATTTTAGATATTTTCGAATAAATCATATGTTGATCGATATTAAATTTCTTTGTCTTATACTAACGTGTCAAGTTTATTAAGGGCAACTTGTCTTTTACTAAATAGTATTGAATGATTTTTGAGATAACATAATCGCATCTGAGCCCTGGGAACATAGATGCGATGGCATTAATGGGTACCGCGGATTGCTGATCGCCAAATATCCGTATATAAAAATGCATGAATGCAGCTAACTATCAGTTTGCGGGAAAAGAGGTATATTGAGACACATTAGTAATTGGATAAAAAATACGGTTATTTGGTTCACCGTAATAGAATCGATTGCTGTACAACAGTATTTCAATCTTGTTGAT
The DNA here is from genome assembly GCA_012934845.2 of Pomphorhynchus laevis. Taxonomy (NCBI): domain Eukaryota; kingdom Metazoa; phylum Acanthocephala; class Palaeacanthocephala; order Echinorhynchida; family Pomphorhynchidae; genus Pomphorhynchus; species Pomphorhynchus laevis. The sequence continues at coordinate 32,549 of WNNJ02000759.1, read as the reverse complement.
AATTCTTTGACATTTCGAGCGACCTGATGGAGGAAACTAGGAAACATCTAAATAGTGTTTATCTGGCAAAAAGTTACAATTAATGAACCACAGAATAAACCTAATGACTATGTGAACTTGGTGGGATTAAATTTTGTCTGATCAATTAATCACATGTTTACGATCAAGCCATTTTCGGTAAATTGGTTTTTAACGCAAATGAACCGCATATCTTTATGGATATGACACATCTTGATATGATTTCACCTACTATATCAGAATTGGATACTGATGGTATCGTGATGGAGATCTTTATATGTTAATTTATTAAAATATGACCAATACGGGTGGTAATGGGCCTCATTTGAGTTTTGGGTGATGAGTAACATCTTAAGGACTTTATTATAAATCAGGTATATTCCAGAAAACCATTTGCTCTTGATATTTAAAAAATGAGACATGAAATGTCGTTATCAATAGTAACTCCAATAACTTCTATTGAATCTTTGTGAATGATTGGAAAATCGTCTGATTGAATGGAGGGCAGATCAAGTTAAATTTTACGTATGTGGCAGGTATTATAACTGTAATGCCGTCTGGAAATTTGATCATTAGGTTTGATTGGTAGTTCAGTTTGATATCATTTATGTATGGATTGAACAAAGCTGGTAAAATTACTGACTCCTATGACATTTCAATACCCATAGTTCATGTACAGGTGTGATGATTGAACTATTATATCTGATTGACTAACTCTATGTGTAGATTGTTGAATAAAACCTGTAGCGGTTTTTGTTTATCATAATTTATTCAACAGTTGTTATCTTCACGGATACGATGCTACGCCCATCCAAATTTAAAAGTAATTCAATAATAGCATCAATAATATCATGTCCCCACCTTACTAAATATTTGTGTGACCTACCTATGTTCCGCTCTTCCGAAACAATCAACCTGAGTTCAGCTGATAAAAAGCCACTACCAGCGGACACTACTTCGCTGATCTCGAGATAGGAGACAGACTCTATCGAAATCTCAAGATATCGATTTTACATGGATTGTGTTCTCCGTTGGTTCTAGGTCAGAACTTCATGAAAAGGAATACGTCAGTATCTTTCCTATACAGGAATGACGAATCACCATAATTTAGAATCTGCGACATCAGTTGTCTCAATATTGATTCTCCTCAATTATTCACAAATCTAAGCAACGAAATACACTCTGTGTCTACAAGATCCAGCCGTCCGTCTAAGCAGGATGTCGAGCTCATCAATCAAGAAATTACAGGATTGTTGTCCTCGGATATAATCAAATATTCTAACTCACCTTGGCGCCCTTAAGTTATTGTCACAAAGTCCGACAGAAATAAGCGTCGAATGGTTATCGACTACGCTAGGACAATAAACCGATTTACTTACCCGGATGCTTTACCTATGCCCAAAATAGATGAATTGTTGCAGGAATTATCAAAATATCGAATTTTCTCCAAACTAGAATAAGCGTACGACCAGTGCTCGTTGCGAGAGCAGGATCGATGGTACACGGCGTTTGAGGCGAATGTGTAACTCTATCAGTAAAAAAGAATACTATTTGGTCTAACGAACTCAGTGGCCGCCTTTCAAAGGATAATGGCGAATATCATTTCAGAAATTTTTTTTGAAATCTACATATGTGTACATCGATGATATCGTGGTTGCTGGGAAAGATTAACAAGAGCATGATGCTAATCTTGAGTTGAGTTTTCCATGAAAGCAAAAAGGCAAAAGGAAAAACAAAACTGATTCTTTGAAACCGCAAAAACAAAAATTGTCAGACAGAATCGTGCGTTTTTATGCACACAACGTTGCATTAACAATCGTAGATAGAGGTTTTGTTAAAACCAGTTGTGGCAGGAACCTCTCTCCGAAATCAACTAACCCTAAAAACGATAGTAATTTTCTATGGTCGGTCTGTATCTTCATTTGTCGAATAGTGTCTATTTTGTTGGTATCTGCCCGAATCGTTCCTTTCTCGAATAGATGACTCATAAACCTTATTGTGTCAGCCTAAACATACATTTCTCTTTTTTAGCTCGTATTCCGACTTACACAAACCGTTGCAGAACAATGTTCAACCGCTTAAAGTGTTCCTCTATTTTCACCGAATATTCTTAACCATCTTGTTTCGATAATTCAGGCGCCCAAATTTTCACCCATAGAACACATGAAATAACGCTTACAATTGCGCATGTATCGTTATTCCATCTTTGTTCTATCGTTATTCCATCTTTATTAAACGATCGTTTATCTTAACGTTTATTAAAGGAATATTTTCTTATGCTTGATCATCAATATATTCAATGATATGTTGCCTAATGAAGTCTGATCACAATCGTCGGAACCTGACAGATAATTCGATCGATTGGATTTGTTGCGGCAACATTTTTAATATGGCCTTTTTATTTACACTTGAAACATTGGACATTCTTAGCCCAGCAATTTTCATAATGTCAATGATTCCGGCTACCGCAACGTGCACATTTCTTTTTTTGGATATTCCATGTTTATTATTTATTTATTATTTATTTATTCCATCTTACCACATGTGGTCTTCAAGTTTATTAAACGTATCATCAACGTCTAACAATCTTTTTGTACTTTCTGCATTTCATATGTTGCTACGATCTGAAAAACTTCTTCGAAATAAGGGTCATCTTATTGACCATTATAATCGAAAGATCATATCTGATATCTCCATGCAGAGTACATGCGAATGACTAATCGCAAAGTCGGTCCTTGATTGCAATGTGCTAATTTTGATTGAATTGCTTGATTATTAAACTTTCACCCATTTGCTAATCCTCTCGCATATGCCACCCATTCGTTGTGCGTTTGATTAGGCTTTTTCTGCACTTCATACATAAATAAAGGATTTGTTAAATGACAATATAACTGATGAAAAATTTAGAAATTTTAACATGCAGTAAAACACAAATTAAATCAAATGTCCATTCCAGTCGTATCCTTACCTTTATCTTTTTTCTTATCATTACGGCATCAGGTTCAGAAAGATTTGAGTCATATGACCGCACCAGCGGTCAGATGATCTCGAGATGAGATCATCAGTTAGGTAATCTCGAGATGAGCTTAAGAAACCTTAGTATTTACTCTAGGGGTCGTCCGCTAGAGACGAAGACTAATCCTGAGATAGTCTAAGTACCCTAGAGGCGAACTTAGGTTTTCCTTTCAATTACAGATGATGGGTCCGTATCAGGGCCCACCTAGCTTTCTTCAGGATACGTTTGAGTCTATCCAGGTCAGCTTTCACCAACCAATTCAACGTAACGGTGAACCCCAGATATTTTACTCGATTCGTGAAGATGGGGGTGTTTGAGGATGCGAAATTGAGGAGAGTGCATAGAGAACTAGTCTCTTAAGCTTCTCTTTGGTGGATGGTGGGCTATGAAACATTATCACATGTGATTCGTTGAAGTTTAAAATAAGATTGGATGAGGGTAAATAATCTTTTAATCTTAAAAAACGGATGATGTTCGAGACTACATCTTTGTACCTGCGTCTAGAAAATAGGGCTTTGGTATCATCAGCATATACCACAAGATGATGATCACGTTTAAACGCCTTGAATAGAAAAATGGAGGCAGCAAGGTACAAGATAGGAGAAAGTGGGGAGCCTTGAGGCACATCTGTAATACGGTAGAACTGACGTGCATCAGGGTCGTCTTCATAATAGAACCTCTTGGATAGGAGATAAGGAAGGGAATTGATATTCGGTCAAATGCAGCTGAAAAATCAAGTAAAACAGCCACAACAAGTCTTAATAATGTTATCCTGACAAAACTGATGCATTTGTCAATTGCTGAATGGACCAACCGCCGTTTGAAATACCCTTGAAAACTCGGTGGGATCAAATTACGCCTACATAAATGATCGCGGATTCTACGCGCAAGCGCTTTTTCTAAGATTGAGATGAGGGCGTTTAGAATGGAGATGAGCTGCAAATCTTTAGGACAAGTGATCAATCTCTTATTAGGTAAAAGCTCGACGGCTGATGTTGATATTAGCAATATCTGACGTGGAGGCTAATAAGATTGCGATTCCGACCTCTTTTCTCTGACTGTCTGTCAAAAGCTGACAGACCCAAGTGGAGAGTTGAGCGTTGGATTCTGAGATACCAGGAAGTGGCCGCTAAGAGTGTAGTATATCTGTAATAGATAAGTCCCTACTCCTGAAGTCACCCCAGGGCTGGATTGGTTGGGGAGATTGAGTGGCTCCGTGATTATGTAGGGATAGTTACTCCAAAACATTGTCAAGGCCTATGCTACCGATCCAACCCAAGGCTTTATCCTTCTAGCAGGCAAACTTCTCCTTCTTGAATGTATTCTAAAAGGAAGACTGAGAAGGTTAAGGTGGGCAATGCTCGCCTTATCCCTACTTAGTTGGAATCTATATCTAGAGCTCCAGTATTCATTCAAGAGGACCTGTCTGGCGGAAACAGAGAGATTGGGAAGATGTAATATTTTAGCAAGTACCTTGACTTATTAATCAGTGAACAATAACTGGTGCGAACACGAACAAAAAGTTTCGTTAAGTCACACTTCCCGTTGATGTGTACATATATGCTCACACCATTACATAGTCGCTTGTCCAAGCGGGTGGTTTTCGTATCCTTTGAGATCTTCGCGGCAGTACGTCATTGTTGTAGCATGAATTCGAGGGTATACGTCAAACGTCGTTACTGTGGCGAACAATGCCTTTTACTTCTACAACTTGCGATTAAGGATACCCCGTTATCACCGACTCTCGCCATGGCTCAGCACAACGGGCACTCACCGGTTTAACCCATACATGTTCGCCCGGTAGAATGCAATTGATCTGGAGGTTTTCAATATTGGTCTTTGTTGGTTTGGAATCCTCCACTTGTACGCAAACAATTGCCTGCACGGAACCGAATTCGCATCTACACGGATTTTGGAGAAATATTATAAAAGTATACCATCTGCAAAACACCCGAACATGTGCGCGCAGCCATCCTCTTTATTGTTCGGTGCAAGTGCTCGCTAATGTCATTCGTTCACGGCCGATAAGCACATCTGAATCTTATTTTACAGCCCCAACTTCGACAGAAATCGTAATCTGCTTGAGAGTGAAACTTCTTACTATTATCAAACATCAAATCACAAGGAGGGGGTCGTTCACGAAATATTTGGTCCAAATTATTTTTTTATGCAGTCTGACATTTCTGACCTTACTTTCCGCCATTTGCAAAAACGACTCGGGCCGCAATCGATAAGCGTAAAAAACTTATCGTTATTGTAATGCGATAAATCCTCAGCAAGGCGCCACCAATTTTTTAAGACATTCAAGCCACCCGAACCTTGTAGTACAGGATGCGTATCTATTCGATTACATTGCGCGCATTCTCTTCAATCTGAGCTATTTTCTTCCGATTGAAAAACGATTTGAAAATAAGTGTTTGCAAAGAAACATCGTTATATTAACTTCCATGTGGTGCAAATCATGCACATGCTTGATCGCTTCTAGCGTCGCCATCGTATCATTATAAAGTACGGTCATTGTTATTTGTTCAAAGAGTATCTTCGACTTTCCCCATTTCGATTGGAATCTAGTAAGTCCATCCGCAATGTTCGACGCCGATGCTACAGTACTAATCCGAATACTAAGTTTATACTTAATAAGGTCGTCTAACATCGCTAGTCGTAGTTTAATGAGGGGAGCATTAAACGCTCCTGTTCGGACAGGCCTGTCTTTAGTAACAACCGACTTAATTCAATGGTACACAGTAACGGAGTCGGCCATGATTTCAACATTTACTAACTTCCAGCTCAACGCGATATTAATTTCACGTAGAACACTTTCCAATCCTGCTAAATTAATATGATTATTGTCGTTTAACTTGCGAAGCCATGCGTTGTCTTCTACGATATCACCATTAATCTCTAACGCTGCCGAACTGCTATCGAACTTGCGTCCCACCAAATTCGTCCATTTGTTATACTGGAAACATCCCATCGCCCCCAAATTGGGTCGTGCTCCATAACCTGCTGTTCCATATATGAGGCCATATCTTTTGTCTCTTACGAACACGTTTGATCCCACGACTGCAATCAGGCGTTCGGTTTCTACAATTTTATTGTCAACTATCACAACATCAATATAGTGAATTGTCCCGGCCCGGACTCTTGATCCGATTCTAGAATTCGAATCATGGCTGTCATTATCTTTGGCGCTACCGATAGTCTAAACCCAAGTCGCGTGAGAAAGTAATCGTATCTACCCCACCAGACACATTTATATTGATGGATAACCTTATCGGCATGAATTTGTAGATAGGCATAACGGAGGTCCAATAATGTGCTAATCGATCCCATATATCTCTATTCCTGTAATTTCTCCGAGCATACACTTCCATCGGCAGGATGGCTTAAAACAAAAGTATTCAACTTCCTAAAATCCAACCAAGTTCTGGTTTTATTCTTGCTTGGATGATAAACGGCTAAAAACGGTATCACGTTTCTTTGTGGTCGATAACACTTGATAAGCCATTTTCGTTATATCCATTTTTGCATTTCATTATCGACGGTGACATACGTTTGCTCATCCATATTACAATGTCCAACCTGATTGGTAAGGTGCACCATTTTCTCTTTCCAAACCCAATTAATGATCCATCGTTCCTTAGAAAACCGAACATATTATCGAAGAAAACATTTCAATATTAAATCAAAAACTATTAGAAAAAGAAGATTTTTGGATTAAAACGCTTAATTCCATGTACCCATTAGGATTGAATGACGTGGTACAAGGAATTGGCAGAAGTAGTATAATACATAATAAACAACTATATTATAATAATCCGGTTAAACGCAAACCAAGAAGTCATGGTGATAAAAGGAATAGGAAAAATAGAGTTAAAAATATTAAAAAAGATATGTATATAAATGAACAATTAGAAATGTTAAAACAACTTTTAAGTGATAATAAGCTAAAAGATCTTTATGTAAATATAAGAAGTTTTTCTAAAGATATCATATGTTCAATAAATCAAAAATTAATTAACGACTATGATAGGCTAAGTTGTATAATAGACAGTTATTGTAATACAAAATACTATAATCATACAATAAATGTAAATAATAACAATAGAAAATATACATTAACCATAAACTTCATTAATAAATGTATAGATAACATAAATATAGCCGGACTTTTAAATAATTCTAAAAGTAAAGAAATAATAGGGTCAGATTTAAGTAAATATATTCCTAAAATAAGGTATAAACTCCTACCACCATTAGGACGAAAAATTTGTAATTATAATAAAGAATTAAAATCAATATGTAACGATAATATTAGAAACATAATGGAAACAGAATGCAATTGTAAAAGTCTTAGTTTTGATAAAATAAATGAACATATATGTACCCATAATCTAGAATTAATTGAAAATTGTGAATTAAGAAAGCTGCTATCAAAAGGGTATAAATATAGATTAAATAACAACAACGACAAAAATAAAATTTACAGTTCGTTATATAATAACTTAAATGATTACTTTAGTAAGCTGATTAATAGTGAAAGCTCGAATATATCTAAGATAAAAATTTGGAAAGATTATATATTTGATAAAATTAAAAATAAAATGAAAATAACAAACAATTATAAAAGGAAAGATAAAATTAATAAAGATATGTATAAAGAACTTACTAAATTAAAGGATAACTATATAATAACAACTATTGATAAAGCTAGTAATAACTTTGTCTTCATATGCAAAAAGCTTTATTATGATATACTAATGAAAGAGGTTAATTCTAATGATTTAAATGTAAATCCAACATATGAACGTAGTGAGTTGAGTTTAGAAACAATTATTACAAGTCACTGTTCTATAATGGATAAAAAGGGTATAAAGGTTGAATTAGATAATAAAACTATACCTATATTATATTGGAATCCAAAATTACATAAAAATCCAATAAAACCTAGGTTCATATGTAGTGCGTTTAAATGTACATTAAAACCACTTTCTGTCTATATGAATAAAATACTTAAAGTAATTAAAGCACATTTTAAAAAATATTGCAAGGTAATCGAAATTAATACTGGTATAAAACACTATTTCAGTATTAATTCTACAAAAGAATTTTTAGAACAGACAAAAGGAATAAATTTTCAAAATATAAATACATACGATTTTAGTACGCTTTATACAAATCTAGATTTAGTAGATATTAAAGAAGCGTTAGTAAAATTAATTAACCTTATATTCGGAAAAAGATATACATATATATGTTATAATAATTATAACGCCTATCTAACAAAAATTAAACCATCAAATAAATATAAATATATGGATAAAATTGAATTAATAGAATCCTTAAATATTTTGATAAATCAAAATTATTTAAAAGTAGGGACATCTATATTTAGACAAGTAAAAGGTGTTCCAATGGGTGGTAATAGTAGCCCAATTATAGCTGACTTGTTTTTAAGCTTTATAGAATATGAATTTGTTCATAACTGTGTAAAAACTAAATCTAAACAATATAAATATATGAAATATATGTTTCGATACATTGATGATATATGTGTATTTAATTCTAATAATTTTTATTCAATTAGTGAGCACATTTATCCAGAAAGCCTTATTCTTAACAAAACCAATATTAATGATAAAGAAGGTGTATATCTAGATATGAACATTAAATTAACATTAACTAAAACTACTATTAATTTATATCGTAAAGATGACATATTTAAATTTACAAGAAACATATTTTTGCATGAGCATTCATGCATACCATATAATATAAAATATAATACATTAAATAATGAAATTTTAAGAATTGCAACAATATGTAATGATATTGGCTTTCTTCAAAATCATTTAAATAATTTAATAGATACATATTTTAAACTAGGTTACTATAAAAATAACATCAAGCAGAAAATAGTAAAATATATAAATCAACACAATAATATAAAGAATAAATTTAAACTCTTAAGTGGCAAATTTTTATGGATGGATAATAAATAATATACTTTGCATTAGAATAAGATACTAGATAGTTATTTCAGAGGAAATACATCATTAGCATGTATTTGGCCCCGCTGCTATGTTGGGTAGAGGAGTTAGGGGCCGAAACCTGATAGCATAGCAGTTCCTCCTGATGACCTCTAATTCTTATTCTGATACAACGTCTGTTATTTATTAGTCAATTCATAAAAATGACGTTTATTTTAAATTTTATTTTTTATTTTTTATTTTTATTTTTTAACTTGATTTAAATTATAGAAAATCTAAAAACAATTATTAATTTTATTATTTAATTATTAAATTTTGATTTAGCATTATTATGTTTTGTTTATTTTATAATTATATAACAATACGTAGACTCAGTTAGCTGATTTAATCGAAATCTTGGTCAGAAATTCTTATAACATCGATTCCTCCCCTTTACATGTTTTCACAAAGACTCTATGTATTTTCGAACTTCGCCATACCTTCGCCATTAAAATGCACACCACCCATTTGACTTATTAAGTCCATAACAATAGTAAGATGAAACCACCCACCATTGGCGACCGCAAATATTGCCAATCGAAGCACCCGAAATCCGTGTTAATACGGCAATTCGTTTCAACTGACTATAACCTCCTGATCCTCGTTTTTAGTACAATCTCGTCTAATATGTCCGAATTTATTACAACAATATCACCTGTGTTGCTTCGTAAACGTACAATATTATTCACGTGTATCTCTTTCGATATCATTCTTTGATTTATCACGGTCTTGAGTAAAAGATCGCCCTACTGTCCCAATTATCTTGTCATAATCGATAGGGCACCTTGTAGGAAATTATGAAACGCTCAAGGTTAGTTGTCTTATACTACGGGCTAAGTCCACGACATTGTTAAGAGTGAGGCCTTCTGACAGTGCAGTAGTTTCACTTTGAGTCGAAATATATCACGGTTATCCATTAACAAACGCAGCTTTAACCCATGTATCGTTATCCTGCGTAGAATCGACGGAATTTGCAAGCTTCTTTAAGTCTGCTACATATACATCAACTGACTCTTGATCCGCGAGTGTATCACCGATTAGTAGACGGTTTGCCTGAACTTACGCAATCCAAATGCTGATGTAAAAGCTTTTATGACCAGGTCGTAATATTTCTCAACTTCCTCGCTCAGTGAAAATCATACATTGCAAAAGCGCCACCACTCAGAAATAACAATATTACATGCTCGAGACATCAGATAGTTTGTAGCTTGCAAACAAATTTGATCTTCTTGATCCATCCGAACCAATTTTGTCTACTAGGCCCATCGAAACTTTGTATCATATCGCTCCATCTGACTTTCCCCTCAGTGGTCAAAATAGCTTGTGAGTTTTTTATGAAATCAAGAATACAAAAGGAATAACAAAACTGTTTTTTTGAAGCCGTAAAACAAAAGCTGTAAAAAAATCTTCGTCAGCGTTTTTATGCACAAAACGTTGCGTTAACAATCAGTGAACAATAACTGGAACGAGAACGAACAAAAGAGTTTCGTTACGTCACATTGAAGACTTTCGTATGGTCATCCGAAAGTACCGCATGAAATTGAATGAATCGAAGTTCACATACTCAATAACACAACTTAAATATCTTCGCTACCTAATCTGCAACGGAGAAATAAAACTCGACCCTGAACGATTACAACCCTTTATTCAACTGCCCGCTCCAACTACACTAAGATCACTCAAGCGAGCAGTTGACTTGTTTTCATATTACAGTTGCTGGATTCCGCATTACCCTGTAAAATTTCGGCCACTCCTGGATGTCAACAAATTCCCACTGAATGATCTTCAACTTCAGCGTTTCCAGCAATTAAAAGGAAAAATCGCAGAAGCTTTAATAGCCTCAATAGACGAAGACCGAAACTCTTTCAATCTTTTACGATCAAAACTGATGCTCAAGGCAAATCCCTATCCGCAGTATTATCACACGCAAAAAACCCGCTAGCTTATTTCTAGAGAACTGTGTCAAAAGCTCTTCTGGGGCGGAAGTTTACAATTGTTACGGATCAGCAGGCAGTCTCGTTTATATTTAACAAATTAAGGAAAAGTCGTATAAAGAACGACAAGCTTACTCGTTGAAGGATTGAGCTTTCAGGTACGAGATTAAATATAGATCGGGAAAATCAAACATCGCAACTGATCAGTTATCTCGGAGTTTCTGTGCAGTTAGCAATCCTTCGCTCAAAGACTTACATAGCGCTCTGTGCCATCATGGAATCACGCGACTGAATCACTTCGTGAACCAGACAAATTTACCATACTCCATAGGATAAGTCCGACGAGTTTGTGCCAAATGTGCATTGCGTGCCGAATTAAAGCCAAGGTTCCATCAACCAAAGCATTTACAACTGATCACAGATCGACTACCCTTCGAGCGACTCTCAATAGACTTCATGAGTCCTAAGCCAACTATAAATAACGACAAATACTTACTAATCATTATAGACGAATACTCATGATATCCCTTCTTATACCCATGTGTGGATACTTCTGCAAAAACTGTGGTACGTTGTGTGTAAAATAGTTTCTCAATCCTCGGAGCCCCAGAGGTAGTAGAGCAATGGTACGAATATTAGAGCAATGGTACGAATATTTCTCACACAACACCATACCACTCAATCGGAAAAGGCCAGTGCGAGCGCCTGAATGGAGTAATATAGAAAACTATTCAACTGGCTGCTAAATCCCGAGGTCTTCCTCAAACAATGGAAATCAGTCTTAGATGTGACTTTACATTCTATCCGATCTTTACTGTGTACTGCCACCAACTAACTCCACTTCTCATTAACAGATCTTCAACTTTCCAAGGAAATCGAGCAAAGGATACTTTATCTCTAGCTGGCTAATGCCTGGTTCTGATTTACTTCGAAACTTCATTAGACAAGCCAAATCACATCCTCTGGTAGTATTTATCGAAATTGTGAGTTCAAACCGAATTATGCGATAATCCGTTATCCTAATGGGAGGGAAGCAGCAGTGTCAACATCAAATCTCGCTCCATCACATGATTCGACTAATAGGAAAGAGACTGTTGTAGAAAGTCTTGGTGATCAAGATCTTGATAGCCAGTTCGAAACAACGGAGTCAGAAATCAAGTAACCTTACTGGGAAAGTCATTGACAAGAATAATTACTGAAAATCTTCAGGACCCAGGTCGTGATGTTAATATCCAACAACAGGCACTTGGCTCACTACAAGATACTAGTGAGAGTAGAGAGCTCCTTGATTCTCCCCTAGTGGAGTCTGATTAAGATGATGTATTTAAATTCATGCCGGAACGTTCTTCGCGGGGTCGAGTTATCAGGATAAGCTGCTGGCGTTAATACATGGACGGGGAGAATGTGATGATTGAACTATTATATCTTATTGACTAACTCTATTTGTAGATTGTTGAAAAAATCTGTAGCGGTTTCTGTTTATAACAACAGGAATGAATCCATTGTGAAATATCCTCTGTGTACGCTTAGTCGAGTGAAACTAATATGGCTTTGGCGTTGCTCCTCATTAGTGCGAGAGATGCGCTGATATAGGTGTGTGACCGTCACTACGTATCCGATTCCGCTTAACCGACTCATATTATTCTCAACCGCTTAATCACCTGTTTCCTTAATCGTTCCATCCATCAAAGGTCTCCAATACGACGGCTGAAAACATTTCCCCACTGATTCTGCCCTGTCTTTATATTTCCTGTCCTTGACATCGACAGTGTACGACGTGGCAGCGGCGAGTTGTACGTTGCCGGCGGAGTAACGGTATGCAATCTGTTGAGATGGGTGATTGCAAAGTCGACCGCAAGTGGGAGGGTCCTCATTAAATAGGATGTTTTATAGGCGTTCATGTCGGTTCGGGATAATTCCTCGCACTTCCATGGCTACATACATTTGGGTTGATTCTGCGGCTGTGAATACCACGTCGTGAATGACGTTATGCCGCAGTCCTTAATAACCTCTGTACTGGCGAATGAGCGAGTGTATGCCTCCCTGATCCGCCATGCGCATGTAGCGGTCGCATCGATAGTCATTTTCGTGTAAGGGAATTTCAAGCCACATTCGGGCTAGGATGCAGAACTGTGGGAGCATGAGTTCCGTTCCAAATTCAGCATTTGGCACGGCGCGCAGCCAAACCCCTGCGTTTGGGCACGATACTGCTTGCAGTTGGGCACGATTTATTTCACTAAATGATTGTATCAGCTGGATCGAGGCAAAATGGTCGATTAGCCGTGAGGTTGATGATTGACCGCCCTTCTTAGATGGTATGAAGTGCGAGCCATAATGGTTCTTAACGTTACCAATGCTTCGAAATAGCCAGGAAATATAGAGGCATCCATACTGTATACCTCTCCAACCTGCTTATCGCTATGGATGAATGCGCTCTGGGCGTGTGCAGCATTGCACCTTAGACCGATGGGAGTGTCATCTATGATTTGGTAGTTTCGTGAAGTTGGCAAGCGCATATTTTCTGTAAGTAGCTGCCTATTTGTTTGTTAAATGACTGATAAAAACGTTTTTGTCATCCCTGAATCGAGTGAGTTGAGGAGGTGGTTTATCCTTGACTAGGATGCGCAGTGTCAGAGTAGAAGATATCTGACTTTAGGATCTGGCAGCTAGGCTATTGTACCAATTGTCTGGACTAGCGGTGGAAGAACCTCATTAGTCAATTGGGTCTTTGTGAATGACTCGTCACTGACGGGTATGCCTAGCAAGTGCGTGTTTTCGGGTGTTTTCCGAAACAGCCTCAGATAGCAGGGCCAGGCAAGCGTTCACGGCTTCAGGCGATCCCATGACCCCGGTATTTGGCCAATTTAGCTGGAACTCCATCACCTTGAATCTTGTATCAAGCCAGGCGAGTACGGATGTGATTGTCAATGGCGTCCCGCCAACTATGCCGTCGTCCACGTACTACATGTTAAAGTTTTTTCGGTGATATGGATACACGTTGAAACGTACTTTTAATGGCCAACGAGAAGAGAAAAGAGCTTAATGGATCCTTCACGACTCTTTCGCGTGAGTTGAGATGGTTATAGAGCCGAAACATAGGTATGCCTTGCACTTGTACGTAAGGTAAAATCAAGACAAGAACTCTGGTACGTTCTCTCGAATCGCCGCTCATAGGTGTGCTCTGCACACTGATTTGAAGGTGTTGGAGAGGTTGATATTCACCCATGTTTAGTTGTTGTCGTTGGCGTGTTGCTCGTTGTGTCATATATCGTTGTGAATAATCCTTTCCACTACGTTTTGGGTTGCTACCCATAATTGTGTTGTAGCAGGCTGGCGCTGGTTTGCGGAGTTGAAGATAAATGCACTTCGAACAGAAAATGTGGAGAGTTTCGCCGACGGCTATTGGTCTTATAACCTAGTCCGTTTTTTAGCAGTGCGAACAACTTTGTGCCGGTGATGTAAGGCGCCACTTTTGAAGGTGTGTGTCCTGTAATGATATGTTTGACAAGGTGCGTCAAATTATCTGCTCGTGATCCGCGGCTATCGGCTCTTAAGATGTCCAGGAGATGCTCAGGCCTTAGTCTTCAGACTACATGGTCCTGGTGCTAAGGGAAAGGAATTGATAGCGGTAAAGACTGTTCTGAAAAATTATGGGATGAGAGTGGTTGATTCTGACACCTGTTTTACGTGAGAGGATGTAGTCTTTGCAGATGGGGTGAATATTTTTACTTAAGTCAGGTGCTGGACTGCTTCCTCGTAATTTCCATGTTTGGCCAGGCTGACACAAGCGAGTTCTGACTGACCGTTCGGTTAGCGATTTGCATTTTTGCGTGGTATTTCTCTCACTGATGATATATCCGGTGAGGCGGTTGTTGCGTCTGTTATTATTGTCTCGCCTTATGTAAACCTACGCATGTTGCAAGTATTGAGCAACTGAAGCACAATTTGCAAAGAGCAGCAACTTTGCCCATGAACTGACATATCATATTTGGAATGCTTGTTTGATGGTCACAGAAATAGGTGGCTGCTAGAACCCGTGCTTTGAACGGGATGCGTATGACCGTTGACGATTCGTACTTGAACCTACGAACTTGTGGAAGCGGATACGTCTACAAGAGGTCAATGCAATGTCTCTATGGCAGAGATGACAAGGACGCTTTCCTCCTTCCATTTGTGTAGTTAATTGCGCTGTATCTTCGCAATTAATATAAATTACTTGTATAGATATTTGTTTAAAATAGTTGTAAAAAATAGTTGAATCATGAACCATGTATGATATGGTATATCAAAGGTCATTAGTTGTCAAAGATTGAATATTTTAATCTCAAAATTTTAAATTTTGAAAATATGGACCACATCAATATTATAATATTCGTTTTTATCCAAATTAATGTTGTTTTAGATTTTTATTGAATCAAAATATCGTGTCAAATTTAAAAATAAATATTTTAATTTCAAAATTTTCAATAATTAATACATTATAATTTTTATAAGGTAAGAATTTTTAATTCAATTTTTATGAATTGATTAATAAATAATATACGATGTATCAGAATTAAGATTATATGTCATCTGGAGGAACACAGTTTTTACAAAATATTATATCAGTTGTATTAACACTATTTTAAACACATTAATATTTTGTGATTTATATCAAGCAAACGATTTTCACAAAAGAAATATTTAATATAAATTAAATGGACCACACAAATATTATGGAATACCTATATTCACTACTGTACGAGAAGATAGTTATATATGCTAAAGTAATATTATAGAGGGATATTTAACATTTCTCTCTTGAAAATTATGGTCAAATATTGAAAACTTTTAAAGCAAGTTTTACTTCCAAAGGTAACCTTTGTGGTAGGAAAACGTTTTTTACTAAGAGTGATTTATATTCCAATAATATTTTGCTATACTTCTGTTTACTTAATATTGTGATTTAGACAATTGATTACAAAATGGGGTTGCTCGACATTTAAGGTCTTTACGAAAAATGGGATTGTGTACAATATTCTTTCATCCACCATGCCTGGAAATTCTTATATTGTTGTTTTCTCTTTATAAAAACAAACAAATTTTGTAAAAGCCAAAAGATAATAATCGATAATTATGTAATTAAAAGTAATTAGAGTAATTAATAATCACTTAACTAATTAGAGTAAATTAAATATTTATATGATATTTAATTTATATATTATATATTATAATAATAACGATAAACTTTATGTTATTTAATAAACTAATGTTCTGGAACGTACTGAAATATAATAAGCTTTGCGCTTACGCATTTTCAATATTCAATTTTAGATTAAATTATTTTTTAATTATTCTTAAATGACTGAAAATTCTTAAATTCTTAAATAGATTTTCACTGTTGTTTTTGTCTTCATAATAACTTCACATAGTTTCGATCGATCATTGTGTGATTCTTTTCATATTCTTGCTGTGACAATTTGACATTACAAACCCTTTCGTTGTGAATACCTGTAATTGTTATTTTTTAATTATTAATTTATTATTAATTTATTATTCAAATAATTACTAATCCGCCATGGTCTGTCCCAAACCCGTGATGAGAAAGATGAAAGGTTGGCGATAGACTTCATGACATGCCAGCCGTAAAACAAAACCGTCGCATCAACATTATGACCTTTGCGAAAGGCGACTCAATGAACTTCGCGAAAGGCGACTACAATGGTACATTCACGTTCTCCGCTTAAACAATAGAACCAAATGGAGACAGAAAAAGCGAGCTCCGTAGCGAAGCGGAACAAACGCTGAAGAACAAGAAGAGTAATTAAATAATAATAGTTAAAGCTGAAGTATTTTTAAAATGTATTTTATTTACATTCTTTACAAACATTTTGATGTCAATATTTCCACAAAATAAACATACTCCAAATTCCTAAAGATGAACTAAAAATTAAAATCAATTTATTAACCAACGTATTTGTATAATAAAAAATGTGATGCCAAAAATTTCGTTGTTTACTTCATATACCAGATTAATAAGACACATCATCACATGCCCGCTTAAACTTATATAAATGCGTTTCGCTGCCAAGCTATCGAAATATTGAAAATTTTTATAAGCATTTTCAGACGAAGTACTTAAATTTTTTTTCGATCAAAAAATTTTAATTTAATAAATTTTAATTCATTCTTATTAAATTAAATTTATTTTCTAATTTGACGTTTTTAATTATTATAGTAAATTAAAGCTTTATAAAAAATTTTATGACATTTATAAAACTGTCGTTGTTTTAATCAAACTATTTATTCAATACATTAATTGATTAAATTTTTAATTTCTACGTTAGTAATAACATGGTATCAAATACGAAAATAGTTAGCTATATATGTGTTCTACTATAAAAAGTTGCTGAAATCAGACTGGCTAAACATGTTCATCTTAGAGAGCCTTAATGAGATTGAATCTAAATTTTTTAGAGAGCAGTACAATTTGAAAGTTTTATTTATTTTTTAATGTGGCAAATGCACACAGACTGTGTGCTTACACGCCCACAGCAGCGAAACAGATAAAATAAAAAATAAAAAAACGTTAATCGTTTAGTAGCAACGATTTTAGCTGCTTTTTGAAAAATCGGAATGAGGATGATGATCGCAGATGATTAGGTAAGGAATTCCAAAGGAGAGGAGCAGCGATATGTAGGGATCGACGGCCGAAGTTGGTTGAGTGAATAGGTACGTGTAGCAGAAGAGAATCACAGGAACGTAGATGAGCAGAAAGAGATCCAGATTCACTTAGAGTTGGCAGATAGAGATAAGAAGGAGAATTACAATGGAGAAGGCGATAAGTCAGGCAAAGTAGACGAAAACGAACGCGATGATCAATACTTAGCCATCCAAGTTTTGATAAATAGGAAGATATATGATCGAATTTACGAAGTCGAAAAAGGATGCGCACCGCAGTGTTAATGAGGCGTTGAAGAGGTTTAAGGGATGACTTTGAAGAGAAAACGAGAAGGCTAAGACAGTAATCAATACGTGGGAAAAGAAGGGAGGAGATAAGAGATTTACATGAACTAAAATCTAGAGAATTTCTGACGAGACGAATATCACGGAGAAGAATATTTGAAGATCTAGTTTTATTACGAATGAAGGGATCGAGATGCAGGTTATTGTCGAAGTGAATACCTAGAAATGCTAGTTTATCTACAGCAGGAATAATTGTGGTCTGAAGATACAGAGATGGAGGAATAACAGAAACAGTTGAGGAAAAAATCCATAACACTTTAGATTTGGTAGGATTTAGGGACATGCGCAAAGAAATTAGATGTTCTGATAGAGCACGAAGACAATTAGATGCGGATACGGAAAGTTGGCTTAGGGAATGAGGTACAATTTTTACTAATATATTTTAAATACCGTACAACATGATTACAAATACACATTAAAAAAATTTATGTTATAATTCATATAATATATTTCAATATTATAAAGACTTTTATTTCATAATAAAATATACGCTGATTATATTTTTGATGTAATTTTGTTGTTTTTCGCTGCTAAGCTGTACAAACATTTAAGCGATTAAATAATAATTTAATAATTTTAAATTAATAATTTTTATAATCACTGCTTAACAATTTTTATAATCACTTCCAGAATAATGCTTAAAACGCGTATTTTATATATTTTAATAAATTCAATATAGCATTTCTTTTGATTTTGAAACCTTTGTGATTAGTTTTTTAATTGATAACAAGAATAATAACATTTTGATAAAACTGTAATCGGTTTTTATTATAACTTTAATAACATTTTATCATCGGTTTTTATTTAATTTACTCAACTTAAATTTGGTGTATAACAATTAATAATATCCTACAGCTCGAAAATCCACGGTTTATCTAATAGTTTAAAGTACCTTCCCGCGATAATATCAACTATGACTCAGTTTTATAAAATAATTGATAAAATGCAAACCATTTATTTTCATAAAAACGGAAATAAAACAAATTCAACTATCAACATTGTATTCGTGGTTTAAACAAATAATAATTTACAGACCGAATCGACGATTTAATGAAACTGATCGCAGAGCTCGGATTTTTGAAAAATCGGTTAACCTAAATTTAAATGGAATAAAATGTGTTTGTTATAGATTAAGTTATATTAATTAAATATTTTATAAATCAAATGCTATAAATTGACACTTTCTTTCCAAGCACACATTTATTTAAATTTGATTTTGATTAAGGTATTTTACATTTTAGTAAACAAATCTAAAATGTTTTGAATTTCGGAACAAGATTGAAATAATATAAATTTAGTTTATTTCACTAGCTACTGACTTTCAGAATAATAATCATGGGGATTGATGTTGCACGGCGTAGAGGAACGAGCCAGGATTGAGTTAAAAGTATGCCAGAGAGTCTTAGAGTTGAATGAAGTGATGATTTTATGCTGCCAGAAGGAGTTGCATTTGGTACGTAGTAGGTGGAGATGAGACCGCCGATGAGCAAGATAGGTATCAAGGAAAGACGGAGTGATCGAGCGGAAATCACGTCTGAGAGAGCGGTGATAGACTCGAAAAGCATGGCGGAGTCGACGCTTTGAGAGTAGGCATTGGATGTCAAACCATGGGGCACGGTGCAAGCGACGGTGTGGGTGAGACTTGAAGGGCAAGAGAATATCGAGAGTGGATGTGAGTTCAGAGTCGAAAAGAAAGGAGAGATCGTGAGGAGATGAATATGTTATTGTGGGTAAGTATAGAGACGATTTGAGTAAGGCAGTGCGGATAAGGGAGAGGTCAAGATTTCTCCAAGGGCGACGTAGCATTATAGGTGTGTGAGGAGGGGTGTGAGAGAGCAACGTGGATATTTTGGTCTGGAGAAATGACGAATAATCATTAGCATTGATGTTGCACGGCGGAGAGGAGCGAGCAAAGATTGAGTTAAAAGTATGCCAGAGAGTATTAGAGTTGAATGAAGTGATGATTTTATGCTGCCAGAAGGAGTTGCATTTGGTACGTAGTAGGTGAAGATGATACCGCCGATGAGCATACTTTGGTCTTTAGAAATGACGAATAATCATCGGGATTGATGTTGCACAGCGGATAGAAGCGAACAAGGATTGAGTTAAAAGTATGCCAGAGAGTCTTAGAGTTGAATGAAGTGATGATTTTATACTGCCAGAAGGAGTTGCATTTGGTACATAGTAGGTGGAGATGAGACCGTCGATGAGCAAGATAGGTATCACGGAAAGACGGAGCGATAGATCGATTTTCACTAGCTACTGACATTTTCAGAAAAATAGAACACATTTTGTTCACTATTTGAATGAACAAATTTGTTTATTGGAAGATGCATGTAGTTGCTAACGAAATATAAAAATTATTTTTTTATTTAAAATTAATTGTTTATATACAGATCAACCAAGTATGTCACTTAATGATATTGACCTTGAGTAATCTAAATGTTAATATTGATGACCTTGTTGTTCAAGTTCAAAATAAATATTTCCATTATTATATATTTTGGAAAGCTGTTTTTAGACTAAAATAGTTTTAGACTAAAATAATCTAAACAAATTTTTGTCAATTTTGCCACTGTCAAAAACATCAGATTTCTAAAACCTTGTAATTTTCAAAATATTATAAATTAATAAAATTTATAAATTAATTTAATAAATTTTAATTAATAAATTTTTAATTAATAATTAAAAATTATAAAGCTGTTTTTGCTTGATGACAAAATTATTGCATTTTATAAATTATTCCAGCACTTCAGGTCAAAATAAGATGAAAATAGCCTTCAAAGTGCTCCAATTTGTCCATCCCTGGTTTAAATGAACAGTTTTTGTTTCGCTCAAGATGATCAAAGTAGCTATCGAAATATTGTGTAAATCTTTGAAATAAAACTATCTTCACTCCTTTCACCGTTACTATAAATTTATAAAACTATAACAAACGAAGAAACAACTGAATACTTTTAATGAAATAGTAAATTATTTTTATGAATTTCAAAAACTGATTATAGTCAAATGTTATGGGTTTTAAAGCTAAATACATATGTTTCAATCAATTCAATGAGTTTTGGTACTCAAAAACCGTTCATGATGAGAAGTAAAATTACAGAACATATTTGAAAATTAAATTGTTATTTTTTTTTAATAAAATTTTCAAGCTCGCTGTACATTCAATAACTTAAAACTGTAATTTTTAAAAAAGCAAGAACTAATAAAGGAAAAATGTCTTGATGGCTATAAATTGATGTTCATGGCAAGAGATAAAACTATGTAAAACTATGTAAAACTATATACAGATCAACTAAGTATGTCACTTAATGATATTGACCTCGATATTGACCTATAAATGTTAATATTGATGGCCTCGTTGTTCAAGTTCATAATACATATTTTTATTAATTCTATATTTTATAAAGCTGATTGTGTTTGATCACGGAATTATTACATTTTATAAATTAGTCGGGCCCTTCAGGTATGAATAATATTAAAAAATGGCCCGCAAAGTATTCAAGCTTGCCCATCCCCATCATAGACCTTGTCTTTAAATCTGATCGAGATTGTAAATGAATACAAGAAAGCAAATACGAAAGAATTAAATAAAATTAGTATTAGAATTAAATAAAATTATTTAATTATAAGGTAACAACTGATAAAATTTTATAACTGAACTTGATAGATTTTCTTAATTTTTAATACCACGAATAATTAACTAATAATTATATTATACTATATTATATTATAATAATTAACTAATTATATAATTAATTATATTAGTATATTATTTAAATTAATTGCTCTATAGTAAATAAATAGATGTTCATTAAACAATTTATTCAAAAAAATATTATTTTATAAATTCTTTATAGAGTAAATCGATAATTTGATTTATTACACTGAAAATCATACCTAAAACGATGTATTTCATTATACTATTAGCATTTAATACCATTTAATCTATTTTTATTTCAGCTTAGTCACGCTAAAGAAACAATTTTCACCTAAAACAGTATCGATCATCAATTTAATGTTTTACTTAATATATACTCAATATTAACAGTATCGATTATAGTTTTAAGTAATTTTGAATTATCCAATTTATTAAATGATTATTTCAGTCTACATAACACGTTATAGGAATTTATGAACCAAGCCGTACTTAATGAAAGCTTTAACAAACTTTGAATATTAACGTTTAAGTTATTTCATAACTTAAAATATAACTTTTATAACTTATAAATATAACTAGTATATATATGTATTATATATAAATATAAATATTTATATTTATAAATATAATTTTAAAATAAATGCTGATTTGCTATTAATCCATAAATTCTATAAAGGTTGGTCTGTCTTTTTTCCAATTATTTAACATATTCTTGCTTCTTAGATTGCTCTAAATGCTTTAAGTCTTTTGGGTATATCGGCCATCGAACAACGCAAATTTTTACACCACTATATATATCACTTACACGTATCTGAAATTATATTTTCCATAACGTTTGTAAAAGTAGGTCTGTCTTAAAGGCTTTGTGTACAAAAAATTTTATTCGATTACTCGGTTAAATGTTTTTCCGATAAATACATCAAATTCAATATCTTGATTGCGTTAACTTGATAATCCAGATTAAACCAGTTATGTTAAACCTACCATATTGAAATCATCTCAAATTTATTCAAAAGTGTTCATAGTTTAATAACATTCGGTATTTATCGTAACTTTTATTAATTAGTTTTCGTTGGAGTACAATGTTATTTAACTTTTGATTTTTATAATTTCCTTTTGACTTTTTTACAAAGGTAGCATAGTTTTCTTTGTTTACATTACACAATGGCGAATCATATCTACGATCCTTAAGCATTTGCTCATTAGCATTTCTGAACGTATTTGATTCTTCATAGAATCGAAGATTTTGTCTACAATAGAAATAAATTTTATTTAAAAAATTAATTGTTTTACAATCATTTGAAAATGAATAAAGGTACAGCAGTAGTGAGGAACTAGAAATTTCAAATCTAGTTGGAATGGAGGTACACGCCGTTATCGATAATTTCGGGAATTTTGGAATTCCATGTGGAATCCCACGGAATTAGACAAAAAATTCAAGTAATTTTTAAAAATTCAAGTAATTCCAATAAATTTGGAAAATTTATTAAAATTTTAGTTAAAAAATTAATTGTTTTACAATCATTTGTTATATTTTATTTTAATGGCGAAATTCGTAATCAGCAAATATAATTTCCTTTAACAAGTGGTACTACAATCATATGCATGATAAGAAATAGCGTGGTGAGTGAGCTCAACAGGTGCCTTGAGAAGTAAATATGAAAGCTGATTCTAGAACAGTATCTGCTGATTTCGTATTTGATAATAAGTCAACAAGTGACAAGGTCAGGTATTCCGTGTAGAAATCTCAGGATGTTGCAAAGATGCGTTCATTTACAGATGTATAAATTTGCTATGCTCAAGTACCATAATAAATAAACATGTGGAAATGCTTTCCTTACAAACTGTATCGTTTGTTTTTACATAAAGGCAGCAGAGGAAAATTTCAGCAGATCATTAAAGGACCGAAACACGAAAGGTAGGCGTAGGCTCACTGCTGATGAGGTCCACCTACGCTGATTGTAGTGTACAGTGCTGCATCTAGGATTAAAGAATTCACACGAGGATAATTTATGAAGCCGACCAAATGAAGATAAATAAACCCAACGAATCACACGGGGATCGTGAAAATAGAAAAATTGCGAAATTTCTATTTCTAAAATATTAGAAAAATATTTCGCCATTTTTTGAATAGAAAAATGGTGAAAGAATAGCGGAAATCAAATAAATTTATTCCAGTAATTTTCTCGATAACGGAAGGTTTTGTATCACACGCAAATATGTAGTAGAGTGAATGTACGGATGCTATCAGATATGAAGTACACTGGATATATCAGAAATATACGCTTGCAGACTGACCAGTGCATCTCAATGTGTATAAGAGCTGGTTGAATGAAATTTACTTCAATTAATAAATTATAATTAATTTATATTCTATAGAATATTTGTTTATTAATTTCAGCCAAGTGGCTTGGGTACATCAGTTAGATGTCGAAAATTAAAGTTTGAAAACAGCTTTGATTTATTGCTGCGTCATAACGTCTTAACAGACGATCACACATTTTCTGGATATCGATTTAACCGATTTATTGAAGTTTAATAAATTCCGGAAATCACTTTTTATAATTACGAATGCCAAAATAACAATTTAAATTTTTTTATTAATTAACTAATTAATAAAATTATTAATTATTTATTAATTAAATAACAATTACATAATTAGTTTAATAATTACATAATTAGTTACTAATTATTTAATTATAATGATTTAATAATTATAATAATTTTCTTAACACATTAATTTAAGCAATAATATTAATTACTATAAGAGAATATAGTTTATTCTTATGTATATGCTGTCTAGAAAAAAATTAATGACAGCTAATTATCTCCTAAATTTATTCATTCTAACACCAGTATATTATGAATCTATTGAATTTAATTATATTCAATTAAATTATCGAATATTCTTTTAAATAATAAAATATCTATTTTAATATAATACCTAATTTAATATTTGAAAATTAAAACTTAAATATTATCTAGCCAATAGAACACTTAATCTTATATCTTACCTAAACGAATGTTTTGATGGAGAGATGTTAGAATATGTCTTCATCGTATTCTTACATCTAGCATTGTTTTTATCATGCAAGTTTTCACAAGATCCCATTTCGCTGCACAGTGACCCACTCAAAGCCATAGATGATCGACTGCTACTAGGCCCCATCCCCCTTTTCTTATGATGCATTCTAAAAGATGATAGTCTGTCACTGATGTGTTTATAGCGATTGTTTTTGCTTGTGTTATCATCACATTTATAACTATCCTCCGCATTTCGAAAATGTAATAGCTTCCTGTAAAAATCGTCGCGGATGCTGCAAATCTGTCTTCTGAGACTACCGACAGGATGATCATATGAGTTTGATTTTGCATTGTCAGTTCGTAAATATTTATTAAATTGCTTACTAACTTTGGGATTATTGAAGTCAGAATCATTATCACAGTAGATTTCCGCACAGTCAATTTCTTCGCTTTGGTCTTCTCTTTTTGTCTTGTAAAATGATTCATATTTATGGTCAATATCTACCCAAACACACGGTCGTTCATCTGAAGGATCATCGTCAAGCGTGACGACCCATTGGCTGATTTGGGTTTGTGGGCCTGCTTTTATCGCGAATGTGGCGTTTGGCAAGGATGCTGCCTCACTATCATATCGTTGCCTTAGATTGTCTACAGCTAAAGCTGATCGGTGGTGTTGCTGATTATTGCGGATAAGACGGTTAATACCTGATCTCGGTGTTTTAGGAGGTTTGTTACTCGTGATCTTTCCACCAGATTGGTTACCTGCGATATCAGAATAAGCGTTAAAACCTTCATTGCACCTGTCGTCAACGAAACGATCTGACTCACTACTTGATTTGTTTGAGTCATTATGTTTTAAATTTGGTGACAATCTAATACATCCACCCATATTTGCCTGATTGGGTATATCATTGATCGACATCCAACTTTGACTGCGTCTACTAGGCCTCGGTACACCGTTAAATGCATTATGAATGTTGTTTTTGAAATATGGCTTGTGATATCGATTTGACGATTTTACCATTCTAGCCGACATTTGTCCACAGAAGTTAGTTGATTTTACAGGAACATCAGGATGATGATTGTTACGAATATCATTACAATCGTGTTGACCTTGGGTATAAGTATTCGCTTCATGATGTTGCAATTTCAGTATTCTCAATTGGTTTCGATTGAATTTTCTATTTTCTAATCTCCCTTGATTACCAGTGGGAGGCATTAATGCATGATCGCCTTTTCTAAAGAAAAATATTATGAATTGTCTGCTTACGTGTTTGAATAAACAAATACCGAGGGCTCTGTACATCCATACTTAGTTGGTTACTAATCGCAGAAGTTATTGTATCACAATCAAAATCCATTTCCCAATCAAACGGTCCACGATATCTGATATTCCGCTCATGCATTGCCTGCAAAATCATGCTTTTGTATTTATCATAATCAGGTCGGTCTTCGTATTCCATGGACATTAGATCTTCCAAAAACACCTAAGGATAAAATCTTAAAATTTTTCCATTAAATATCTGTAGAAACGGTCACTTAATATTCTTTTGAAATAGTGCTTGAATATATGTGCTTCTTCAAATAAGAAACGTATTCTAATATCCCTGATACTTTTACAACTTTTACTTGGGTTTCTTTTAGTGAGTTTATTATAGACAAATTATATCCAGTAAATCCCGAATTCAAATAATTCTTAATTATAACATTTTTCCACTATTTATTTAATTTTAAAGTACCTTACGGTGTATCCTAATTGTCTTATAATTAATTATTAATCACAATTAATATTTAATTAATAATTATTAAAAAAATTAATTATTAATCAATTAATTATTTATTACATTTGTAAGTAAAGTTTAGTTTAATGATATATCGCAAACTGACCGTTATAGTATCAATTTTCTAACCAAAATCAATTTTTGACTGTGCCGAATTTCAAAATTACCTCAAAACCAGCACCATTTTATTATAATTGAATTAAACATTTTTCTGTTTACTTTACTGCGACTAGTAAAACTCGCCTCAGCAAACGAGAAGTTCCATTTTAAAGAAAAAACATTCGATCAGGCTCTTTGAAATTCGGTGAAGGTTGAACCAACAACTTTCATCGAATTATTTTAAATTAAGTATGCGAAATATCAAATCATAAATTCTTAGGAATAAGGATTAATAATTATAATCCATTCTAAGAATAGGATCAATCAATTGGGAGGAAATTCGACCGAGATTTTATTACTTAAATATCGTATTTATGTGCTTGTTGATAAGTTTCTTTTTTATTATTGAATACATTTTAGACAGCATTCAGCTCGTTATGTTAACGTTGTAAATTTAATGATTGTATCGCGTAATTTCCATCGCCCTTTCCACTTTGCAATTAATTTCGATAAAGAATTTTAATTTTTTGATCAGAAACCGTTTAGAATTATTTGAATCATAGAATATCATTAGCATTTCACTAGATTCCATTTTCATTGGAATCATAATATTTATTTCCTAAGTAAAGCACTCCGGAAATAATTTTAGGGAATTCCGAATTTAAATTAACATTGCTACAATTGTTCAGTTTTGCATTGATTACATTTTTAGATTTCACATTGCGTATTTCTACAATGCAATCGATATGTAAACAGCTAAAAACTAAGAAATTTCGATTTTATAATGATCTTCAATAAAAACAAAACATTTATTTTTTATACACTATAATAGAATGCCTTAGAAGAAAGAGTAGGATTATGATTTTGCCTAAAATTATTTCGTATGTCTTCATTTGAAAAATTTTTAGTTATTTTTTCCATTTGCATAAAAATTAAACAGTTGATATTTTATTTAAACTACTCTTAAATATTCCGCAATTTAATTTTTCACATCATTTTAGAAGCGAAATTATGAAGTTCCTAACGATAAAATATAAAACAGAGTGATATGAAATAATTGATAGATATTATAGACTCGCGAAAAGGAAGCAAGTAGTGTTGTTCTTGATAGAGCAGATTTTGACGCAGCTGCAAGGATCATTTACGCAGAATCAACGAAAATTGCGAGGCTAAGACAAATACGGAGAAAAGATTCTTCCGGATGTTTATTTATAAGTATATATATTTTAAAGGAATAAAAATACTAAAGAAAGGAAACCTGAAACATTATTTAAATAAAGTGTATAATGAAGTATATATAAATATATATAAAAAAATATTAATTTAAATCGTGATAAATTTTATCACGATTTAAATTAATATTATTAAATAGAAAGCATCATCAATGGCTGATCTTGTGAACAACAAGATAAGCCATTGATATATATAAATTATTCTTGCATTATTCAAAGCCGCTACGTATGCCCAGTCATCCTATGTGTGACGACAAACTTCACAACGGTATACGCGTTTCGCTCTAACGGAGCTCATCAGTACCGTGACTTCTATAATCATCTATAGACACCTTAACACACGCTTAAACAGTGTTTAAAGCTCGAAAACATAACTACCCTTAATCTAAATCGTCGGAAGGAATTTAGCATAAGCTCTGTGCATGGCAGTGACTATTACAGTTGAAACATGCATCAGGCACTAAATTCTTTTTAATAGAAATGCTGTTTAACAGGGACACTTAAAAGTGTGCAAATATATATATATATATATATATATATATATATATATATATATATATATATATATATATATATATATATATATATATATATATATATATATATATATATATATATATTAGATATGATGATTTAACCGGGTTGAATCACATCAACTTTAAATATTATATATAATATAAATATAAATTAATATAAATATTTATTAATATAAATTAGAGATGTGATTCAACCAGAACTGTCTATTACACCTATCTGCCTCATTCTATATAGAGTGAATTTTATGCTTAATCACTGCAAAACAGCATACCGTTTCGGCTTTGAGAAGCCTTATCAGTTGCAGCACATACAAATAATACACATGAAAAATATACTATATATAGATTAAGGCAGAAAGAATTCAATATATGCTAATTGCATGTCGTAGCTTTCGAAGTCAATACAATGCAGTGAATTATTTTCAGTGTAATAGACATCAGCGGGATCATTAATTGATCAATAAAAAACAAGAATGGAAGCACCGACGCCCGGGATCTTCAGAACATTAATAAATAAATTAGAGATGTGATTCAACCAGGACTGTCTATTACACCTATCTGCCTCTTTCTATATATATATGAATTTCATGCTTTATCACTGCAAGACAGCATACCGTTTCGGATTTGAGAAGACTCATCAGTTGCAGCACATGCAATGAATACACATGAACAATAAACTATAAATAGATTAAAGCAGAAAGAATTCACTATATGCTAATTGCATGACGTTGCTTTCGATTTCGAAGTCGATACAATGCAGTGAATTCTTTTCAGTGTAATAGACATCAGCGTGATCATTAATTGATCAATAAAATAAACAAGAAAGGAAGCAACACAGCCTGGGATCTTCAGAAGATCAATAAATTAGAGATGTGATTCAACCAGGACTGTCTATTACACCTATCTGCCTCTTTCTATATGTAGTGAATTTCATGCTTCATCACTGCAAGACGACATACCGTTTCGGCTTTGAGAACCCTTATCAGTTGCAGCACATACAATGAATACACATGAAAAACATACTATATATAGATTAAAGCAGAAAGAATTCACTATATGCTAATTGCATGACGTAGCTTTCGCTTTCGAAGTCAATACAATGCAGTGAATTCATAAATATATTATATAATATATAATAATATTATATTATTATTTATATTATATAGTCGCACATTATGCGCAATAAGTTTTGAAGAACTTCTTTTTATTAGAAGGTGCATTATATATAATTAGAAGGTACATAAGCTAGATACACTAAGCTTATGTACTAGCTTTTGATCCATTTAATTTACTTATAATTCATATTTACTAATATATTAATATTTAACGTTTATCATTAATTAAACAATACTGGCTTATTGCGCACATTATGCGCAATAAGTTTTGAAGAACTTCTTTTTATTAGAAGGTGCATTATATATAATTAGAAGGTACATAAGCTAGATACACTAAGCTTATGTACTAGCTTTTGATCCATTTAATTTACTTATAATTCATATTTACTAATATATTAATATTTAACGTTTATCATTAATTAAACAATACTGGCTTATTGCGCACATTATGCGCAATAAGTTTTGAAGAACTTCTTTTTATTAGAAGGTGCATTATATATAATTAGAAGGTACATAAGCTAGATACACTAAGCTTATGTACTAGCTTTTGATCCATTTAATTTACTTATAATTCATATTTACTAATATATTAATATTTAACGTTTATCATTAATTAAACAATACTGGCTTATTCGAGCTTTGTTGTTTAAATCATATAATTAAAATCAGTTTACACTAAATTAAAGGTTATATGAAAATATATTACTATTATTATATTATTACTATTATAATCTATTACTATTATATTTTCTATTATTCCCTTTGCTTATAAATTGGGTTTTACATTTCTATTTAGCGTTTGCTAGTGTAGCGTATGAGCCGTTAGATACATGGTGTAGTGTGGCGTACTTTGAGCTAACAAATCGAATCGGTCCGATGTTTTATGGATCATCTCCGGTTATCCATATAGATGGATACTCAATGCCGCATGACCCGTATTCTAAATCGACCAATAATTGTTGCCAGAGAGGGGTTGAACGTTTCAGTTTAGGTATCTTATCAGAAGAAACTGCTAAGATTGTAGTAACGAACTTTACAAGCGAAAACGTACGAAAACATATCGGAAAAGGAATCACATTAACTTCAATCAACGGAAATGTATTTTTGGAAGTGCTGAGTGAATATCCTGTTTTTGTTCGTAGCATGTTGCTCAATATAGAGCAGAACTTTTCATTCACTACTGTTTGTAAAATTGTACCAGGCGGCGGATTGAAACTATTCGATGGCCGACTATTTCATCAGGTGCTTTCTAAAGCGGCTAATCAAGGATTCGATCAGGTCTATGATTTGATCAGTTACTGCAAAATTGTCGTTAGTTTCGTTAAGGGCTGGGGCGCCGATTATAGTCGTTACAGTGTTACGTCTACTCCATGCTGGTTGGAAATACAACTTAATAATCCGTTGAGATGGCTTGACAATGTGCTATGCTCAATGGGATGTGCCAACACTCTTATATCATCTCGATCCTAGCCAAGGTTTATCACTTTTGGTGATTATATTCGTGTGTAGATATTCTTAGTTATCATTGTTTTGCAAATTGTATATGCGCAATTAATTTAATAAATCTCATTAATGTTTCTGATAGCGAATGCAACAAAATTGTATTTTATAGTCGAACGCACACTAACTGCAGTATAATTTATCAAAATGCAAAGGTAATTAAAATTCAAATGGATAAAGCAATTCTATGTTATAAAGTAAAAACACTATTTCATTTAAATAAATATTTTAATCCTAAAATAGTCTAGCTCATGGCTTTGCTGATTTTTGTCTATGGACACTATGATGTTATTATTTGTAGACAAACTTGACATGTCTGCGTACCAAATATAATTCAAACTGTATAAACTGTGTAATAGTAAATATGCATCGGCAATATTGATTTACAAATTGTAACTACTTTGACATATAATAATTTGTGAGAAATGGTACGATCAATCACCGCCGTTGTAAAGACATTTTATAGCATCTCTCTTAAATTAAACTAATTTAATTTTTAAATTAGATTTCATTTTATTTTTAAATTAGAAAATTACAACTTTTTAGGAATTTGATGTTTTTGAACCACTTCATCTCTAATTTCCAATTAAGATAATATTTTTTTAAATTTCATGTAGTATCAATATTATATTTTGTAAAATGACTTTAGAAATTAGAAAATTGTTAATATCATCAATTTTCTAGTTAGTCTGTCAAGTTTAGTGTTTCATTAAAAGTTTATAAAATATAAAATTTTAATAGATATCGATATCAAACGAAATTGTTTTAAATGATTATTTCTCATTTTTTCATTCTAATAAAATTTAAAATTTCTTGAAAACGCGATTTTACTGATGTTTTTAAATTTATTTTATCAATTCTGACAATAAATTAGACAGGAAAATAGAAAGAATTCCATCAACAAAATTATAAAAAAATGCAGCCTTGCTTGTTTCTATCAATACAACAAAGTAGTGGAACGACAAAGAAATTTTATTTTACGAATGCAAAATGCTCGCAATCTTGAGTAAAATTACAATTGCTGTTTTTGAAGTTGCTGATATTTAAAAATACGTCTTTAGATGTTAATTTATTCTTTACAAACAAATAATCAGCTAAAAGATAATCACGCAATAGCTCCATACTTTCTGTTCCAGTCTATGTACGATGCAATAACGTCTTTCGATAAACTTGGTCGTATGCGTCTCAAAGATTTGTCAAAATCAGCTAATAGTATAGGACGTATTTCAGTTGGTTTTGCTCTAACCAATTGGGCAGATGGCATTTCTCTTATCGCTTCTAAAGCCGCATCCCGTGCTAGATTAGTGAGATCACTTGCCGAGTATCCACTTGTCGCGCTATTTACAAATCGGCAAATTAAAATTCTCAATTAGATATGTTAACTGAACTGTAACTATAATTGATTCTTTTTGTTTATGGACTAATTCAAATTAATTTTAATCATACATTACAGAAATAAATTAAATTAATCGTTTATTACAATTTAAGGACAA
This sequence comes from Pomphorhynchus laevis, assembly GCA_012934845.2. Lineage (NCBI taxonomy): Eukaryota > Metazoa > Acanthocephala > Palaeacanthocephala > Echinorhynchida > Pomphorhynchidae > Pomphorhynchus > Pomphorhynchus laevis. The sequence continues at coordinate 106 of WNNJ02000759.1, read as the reverse complement.
TTAAAATGTGTTTTAACCTTTTTAGGTTCATACTTGGATTAAAAAATGTTTTACGACATTATAATTATTTCAAAATAATCTAATTTTCAATATAAGTTCTAATTTA
>WNNJ02000758.1:0-139257 GCA_012934845.2 Pomphorhynchus laevis | reverse complement strand
ATATATATATATATATATATGTTTTGTGTTAGAAAAACCAGCTAAGTGGTTTTTCTAACACAAAACAAAAATATATCACTTCGAATTCTAAAAAGGATCCCAGCTGGTGATTTTCATTAATGAATATCAATATATATGCATTTGAATGTATTGTATTTCCTACGCTATAATATTCAAATAAGAGCCTTACATGTTCTTTAAATCGAAATCACGCCTTCTCTATAAAAATAGAAACCGTACGGTTGTTTATCTCCAAAATCAGTAAAAACAATGTACGACTTTGATAACTGCTTTGTCTGACAACAATATCAACTTCTACAATTATGAAAAACGGTATGATACGTAAAATGTTGAAAATTGCCAGTTTTTCGACGTTATTAGAATTGTGGTAGACGGATTAAAGTAGTGGGAATGTACTGTTGAGTAGTAGAATAAAGTTCAAATAAAGTCGCTGTTTTAATTTCTTTACTTACATATTAGGTTGTAGCGTGTGCTTTTAAATTAGCAAGCGTATCAGAAATATTTCAAATTCTAATGTGAACTTTAAAATTCTTGCTTTCTTTTACCTAATGTTATTGCTTGTGACATTAGATTAGCAAGCGACGCCTTAAAATTCGGTTTATCTATGTTAATTACATAAATCCAGCAGAAAATTGAATCTTTGGCTTATAATCTAATACGCCATATAGTGCAAAAATTCTGTAACATTCTAAAATGTTATTTTAATCCTCAGTATTTGTGTTAAAAGTAGAAAATGTCAGACTACATTTTGCACGTAATTTCTTAACAATTTTTCAGTCATATATTGATAAAAGCTTCAAAATTGGTCTTTTGTTTTTAAATTTAGCTCCTTGTCTAGTTAATATTAAATTCTTTAAAAATCTGTTAAAGTGATTTGTGTCATTTTAAGATTTTTTCAGTAAAACAAAATTAGCTTTCAATATCAAATAATTAATTGACTTTGTTGCTATCAAGTGGCAATAATTGTTATAATAAAGGACGTCCCCCAGAGCAAAGGCTAAGGTTTCTTAAGCTCCTCGTCTCTCGTTTACCCAACATCGTCCGCACCGATTGGATTCTTCGGGAGGTGAAAGACCCCGGGTGGTTCAATCGGAAAGCGGCGTGCTGGATTGGTTGGGGGCTCAGATCCCCATTGATTTGAGGCCTTAATAGGAAGAAGACAAAGAAATTGTTGACCTATTTTTTCTGTTGACTGACTGTTTATTTTTTTTCTAACGGACTTCTTGTTAAACGACACTTCCATTTATGTATTTTTATTAATAAAGTCTTATTATTGTTATAATAAGAAAAGATTGTGTTTAAAATACGCTTTGTAAAAATATCAAATAAATGTTGAAAAGTGTTTTTAATATTTTATACACTCAATTTAATTTGCTATCACATAAAAAAATATTGTTACTGGAATTTTAAAAGTATTTGTTTAACATATTTGATCATTTCTTTAGAAAATTAAATAAAATTAATTGTATTTTAAAAATCGTTTGGTCGCGCTAAAGAGGCACAAAATATATGTTGCAATGCTTAAGCGCGGCATTGAATGTAAGCACGAATCGACATTGACTTTATTTTCTTGTTTACTTTTTATTTACTTGTTCATTGACTTATTTTCTATATTTGGCAAAAAGTAATCAGTTATTGACCTAAAGAATTTTAGTCGCTGGATCAAAGAAAAAAGGAAACTTTTATTTGATATTTCGCTAACCTCTGCCAGCATTTTCATAAAATCACAAAAATATGTTTTCAAATATTGATCTTAGAACCTTCACCTATCAATGCTGATTTAATTTGAATTGTAATTTTCTGAAGATGCTAACAAAAGTTAGTGAAATATCAAATAAAGTTTTCATTCTTTGGGATGTTATAAATAATAATTGCTTTGTAAGTAATACGACAAACAAATGTTTTTCATTAAATATTAATAATAATTGTAACTGCAATACCGCAGGTGTAGTGTATCTAATACAATGTACATGTGGATTGCAATATATAGGAAAAACATATCAAATGTTAAAAACTAGGTTTAGGCAACACATATATAATATACAGCATAATAGTCAAACTATATTTCATAAACATATGAGATTAATAGGACATGATATTAAAAACTGTAAATTATTTATTTTAGAACATATTATCGAAGAAAACATTTCAATATTAAATCAAAAACTATTAGAAAAAGAAGATTTTTGGATTAAAACGCTTAATTCCATGTACCCATTAGGATTGAATGACGTGGTACAAGGAATTGGCAGAAGTAGTATAATACATAATAAACAACTATATTATAATAATCCGGTTAAACGCAAACCAAGAAGTCATGGTGATAAAAGGAATAGGAAAAATAGAGTTAAAAATATTAAAAAAGATATGTATATAAATGAACGATTAGAAATATTAAAACAACTTTTAAGTGATAATAAGCTAAAAGATCTTTATGTAAATATAAGAAGTTTTTCTAAAGATATCATATGTTCAATAAATCAAAAATTAATTAACGACTATGATAGGCTAAGTTGTATAATAGACAGTTATTGTAATACAAAATACTATAATCGTACAATAAATGTTAATAATAACAATAGAAAATATACATTAACCATAAACTTCATTAATAAATGTATAGATAACATAAATATAGGTAGATTTTTAAATAATTCCAAAAGTAAAGAAATAATAGGATCAGATTTAAGCAAATATAGTTTTAAAATAATGTATGTGTTCTTAACGCCATTAGGACGAAAATTTTTTAATTATAATAAAGAATTGAAATCTATATGAAACGATAATATTAGAAACATAATGGAAACAGAATGCAGTTGTAAAAGTCTTAGTTTTGATAAAATAAATGAACATATATGTACCCATCATCTAGAATTAATCGAAAACAATAAATTAAGGAAATTGCTATCAAAAGGGTATAAATATAGTTTAAAAAACAACAATAGAAATAAAATTTACAATTTGTTATATAATGACCTAAATGCTTACTTTGGTAAGTTGATTAATAGTAAAAGCTTAAATACATAAAAAACATTTGGAAAACTTATATATTAGATAAAATTAGAGAGAAAATGAAAATAACAAACAGCTATAAAAGGAAAGATCAAATTAATAAAGACATGTATACATAACTTACTAAATTAAAGCAAAACTATATAATAACAACTATTGATATAGCTAGTAATAACTTTGTCTTCATATTCAAAAAGCTTTATGATATACTGATGAAAGAAGTTAATTTTAATGATTTAAATGTAAACACAACATATGAACGTAGTTAGTTAAGTTTAGAAACAATTATTACAAGTCACTGTTTTATAATGGATAAAAAGGGTATAAAGGTTGAACTAGATAATGAAACTATACCTATATTATATTGGAATTCAAAATTACATAAAAATCTAATAAAATCTAGGTTTTACGATTTTATTATTTTAAAAAATATCAAAATTATTTAAAGGTAGGGACATCTACATTTAGACAAGTAAAGGTGTTCTAATGGGAGGTAATAGTAGCCCAATTATAGCTGACTTGTTTTTAAGCTTTATAGAATATGAATTTGTTCATAACTTTGTAAAAACTAAATCTAAACAATATAAATATATGAAATATATGTTTCGATACATTGATGATATATGTGTATTTAATTCTAATAATTTTTATTCAATTAGTGAACAAATTTATCCAGAAAGCCTTATTCTTAACAAAACCAATATTAATGATAAAGAAGGTGTATATCTAGATATGAACATTAAATTAACATTAACTAAAACTACTATTAATTTATATCGTAAAGATGACATATTTAAATTTACAAGAAACATATTTTTGCATGAGCATTCATGCATACCATATAATATAAAATATAATACATTAAATAATGAAATTTTAAGAATTGCAACAATATGTAATGATATTGGCTTTCTTAAAATCATTTAAATAATTTAATAGATACATATTTTAAACTAGGTTACTATAAAAATAACATCAAGCAGAAAATAGTAAAATATATAAATCAACACAATAATATAAAGAATAAATTTAAACTCTTAAGTGGCAAATTTTTATGGATGGATAATAAATAATATACTTTGCATTAGAATAAGATACTAGATAGTTTTATCAGAGGAAATACATCATTAGCATGTATTTGGCCCCGCTGCTATGTTGGGTAGAGGAGTTAAGGGCCAAAACCTGATAGCATAGCAGTTCCTCCTGATGACCTCTAATTCTTATTCTGATACAACGTCTGTTATTTATTAGTCAATTAATAAAAATGACATTTATTTTAAATTTTATTTTTTAACTTGATTTAAATTATAGAAAATCTAAAAACAATTATTTATTTTATTATTTAATTATTAAATTTTGATCTAGCATTATTATGTTTTGTTTATTTTATAATTATATTAAATACGTAGACTAAGTTAGCTGATTTGATTTCTTTGATCCAGTTCCGATAATTATTTATCAATGATGAATTATTTTATCAACTATTTAAAGTTATTGAACTGTGGACTTTGTTTTCCCGGTAATATAACCTCTCAGAAATACTGAAACTATGTGTTATTAATACGACTATTGTTTTGCTAATTTTGAAGTAAGTTTAATAAATTTTTTCCTTTTCTTATAATTTTACAATATAAAAATTGAAAATATTATTAAAAACTTATTGAAACTATTAAGCGAAAATTTTACATGGATAATAAACAATATGTTTTGTATTAGAATACGGTGCACTAAATAATCAAATTTCATCAGTGGAAATTCGTCATTAGCTCGTATTAGGCCCCGCTGCTATGTTGGGTCGAAGAATAGGGGTCGACACCTGATAACGTAGCAGTTTTTCCTAATGACCTCTAATCCTTATTGTGATACATTGTATGCTATTTATTAGTTAATTAATAAAACTTGACTTTTTCAATTTTAACTTTATATAATGCATTGTATAAAATCTTAAATACTAATTTATTAATCTTTATTTTTGATTCATGTTTAAATTGTCGACATCTATACGTATTGTGTCTATGCTCGTAGTTTCAGTCAATCTTTTAAATAAGTTATGACCGACATGTAAAGGCATAATAGTCATAATTTGTGACTATAAAGGCATAATTGAACATTATTTTTAATCGTTCTATATTCAGACCTATTTGCGATGTATACACGCCATTTTATGGATTGGAAATTGTTGTAAGTATAAAATACGTAGACTCAGTTATCTGATCTATTATGTTAATAATCATATGTTAAATGTCGAAACCCATTTACTAAGTAAAAGAGGTATATATTTATATGTATCGAAAAACAAATATTGTTTTACACTTTAGCATAACTTGTAAGTGAACGCTTATGAGTTATCGGTAAATAAAACTAAATATCAATTAATAAAAATACTTTACCATCACTATCTTGGTAATAAAGAGATGAAATATCCAATTTCTCATATTGATCCATAATCTCCTTCAATTCGGGTCTAAGTCTTTGAATCAAGTTATCAGTAGAAGACAGCTGTTGTTTTCTCATCGGCATTTCGGATGGTAATATAATCGAAGATTCGTCCGTAATAGCTTCATTTCGCTCTTCCTTGTTTGAGTCGGATAAGTGAAAGTCACACACTGCATCTGTAGATTGAGGAGATCTATTAGCTCTACTAGTAGACTTCAAGCGTTGTATTTTTTTCCTAAAATATTCCATGACATACTGTTCCTCTTCGTAGCTATTAAGGGAACGGTTTTCGTTTACGCTGCTAACACTGTCTTGTATGTTTGAAGATTCTGAACTGTCGTCGAGCTCCGACACTTGATCATGAGCATCACCAGCATCATTGATCTTTGCAGGAACAATATCGGAGATTGTGCAAACCTCCTCGCTTTCACTACAACTTTGCTAAAAAAATAAAATTAACAAAAAATTGTATTCGCGTGCTATGGAATACTTTCTAGATTTTCACCAATTTAGTTGAGAAAAATAATAAATATAAAAATAAGGGTAAACCTTTTAAAACAACATAAGTTTATAAGTAAAAATAAGCTAGAAATAAGCAATTCCAAATTTGGAATAACCAAATAATACAAATTTTATATACAAATAAATTCAAATTTTGATTAACAAATTCAAAGGTAGAGAACAAACCGAAATAAAAGTAAACAAAATATCGTGAAATATCTAGTTATTATTTGGAATAATAACTATTTCGTATTAGAAATATACAAATTTGTGTTAAACATAAAGGCCCAAGCTATAAATTAAAAAATCTAGATAGGAAATAAGCCAAAAATCAAAACTACAACTTGAAAGTTATTTAGTTTGAACTAGAAAGTTAATGTCCAATAGTGATGAAGAAACTATTAAGAAAAATGACGAGTAAAAGAAATACTAACTTAAATCATAGTAAAGTTCGCGATAGCTGAATAATGTCGTAACCACGTGTTGCGTATACGGGTGGATTTATAGAAAACTTAAAGATGATGTTTTGATGTCTTGTAGTGAGATTAAATATTTTGTAGATACATCAAGTTTACTTCGCTGTCGAAAAAAGAATCACAATACGTATCAAAGAAGATACACTTCTTTGAGATTTTTCTCACCAGTTTGATTCCGACATTTCAAACATTGGATAATAAATTATATATATATCGACCTCCTTTTATTTGAGAGCTAACGCATTCATTTGCTCTCAAAAAACTTAAAATCTTTATTTGCATTGTGATGAACGTAAATGCAACAAGTACATCAAAGAATAACGTCTTTGAAGGCCATTAGTAAAACGAGAAAGATTATAGCGGTTTTTCATAAGAGATGAACTCTAGCTTGACATACTAAATTTATTTGTAGATGAATTTAAGATATTGCTAAGCAGAGTGCTTGTATAGGATTTAATTTTCTTACCAAATGAATTCAATGTTCATTTTTACAAAGACAATGTAGCTTGAATAAAAATGGTGGTAGATATAAGCATATCTATTTATCTAAATGCAAATGGTGTTGATCCATTGCACCATTAAAGTACATCGGTGCACACAGCACTAAAATACTGGTATCAAAGGTCAATGATCGATTTCAAATATAGCATTATCTAATCTGAAATGATATATTCCGAACACTCGCTTTATAAGAGAGAGAATGAGTTACCATCAAAACAGTCACTATCTTGTAGCTTTATGAACATCAGACATTAAGATAGGTTGCTAGACAGATTTAAAGAGCTTAAACTATACGTTGAAATTCACAAGGAGCGTTTGACAAAACAAAAACGATCAGAACTTATTTTAATGACTACATTTAGATAAACATTATCCAGTAGCCATACGTAGAGAATGTAGAACATAATTTTGTGGAGATTTAAAATTTCGCTTTTAAAAATAAAATTTTAAATAAAATTTTTTTTTGAAATAGAAAAATGTTGTTTGTAGGTACTACATGTTTGTTTTAAAATAGGTAGCATAAGTTTAGCAAAATGAAGACGGCATTATCTAGCCAGCAACAGTAAGCTGAATATAAGTATTGAAAATATACCTACTACATAAGAGGACGGTTAGTAGGAAATCTAAATTCGATCGAAAATGCTATGTAAAATGCTAAGTAAAAGCTATTAAATTATTATTCACGTAAATATAACACAGTTGTTGTAATTGAAAATTGATTTTCATAAAATACGTTTGAATACAACTTTTCAAAAGTATGACTATGTTATTTTTAAAAATAACTTCATAAATTGCCTATTGAATTGAAAATTGTTGATCGGATTATGTTAACTAGTTGAAATCAACAAGCTAACATTGCAAAAAACTTTCTGTACGTGTAAACATGTTTTGTTTTGAGTCAGATAACTATTTAATTTTAAAATGTTTGCAACTAAACACATTTAAACAACTTCTTGAATATAAACATAGTAATTTCATAAAACGCTGTAATCGTAAAAGAACTATAGACAATGTAACGTTTTGACGAATTCAAACATATTGCTATCCAAAAAGATCACGTAAATGATCTTGTGCGCTTTTGTTATTAATATCCGGTTGTTTATCTGGATCTTTCCTCTGCATAATTAATGTCGTGTCACTTTTATTTGATATGCTGTTTTTCCTAATGAATCTATTATTTCACTTATTTTAGTATCCAGCGTTTTGTTCGTTTCAGTTTTCAATTCATATTAATATTTAAGTGCATCTCTTTGCCTGGTGCTCTCGTATGGGGAACGTGGAGACGACTGTATGCTGTATGATAAATTGTTTTCCTGCTTTGCTGGTGTATTGTCTCTAAATGAATTTAATTTGTCATCTGATATAAGTGAATTCCACGAAGAATTAATTGACGAGTAGTCACGAGTTATAGGTGGCTGTTTATCATCTAAGTTTGAAGAAATTCCGTAAGTGAATTTCTTGAATAGATCAACAAGTAATCGATCATAAGTGATGGGTAGTTGATATAGACATAATTATTCCTAACCACGTATTTTATAACATGTCAATTGATACTTATATCTGTTAGAATAAAATTAACTATTTGTAAGTGAACAATTAAAAACAACAAGATATTGAAATGCAGTTTTACTTCGTAAGCGAAAATTAAATTTTTAAGTTAATTTAATTGTAAAAAAACAGATTGTGTTACAATTGATATCTTTGATATCTATTTTGATATCTAGTTTGATAATAGTAGTTATTAGGAAAAATAGGTAGGTTTTCAAATTAAAAGCAGCACCTTCCCCTACCAACGCAGATTTAATTTAAAATCATAAATGATTACAATTAAATTTGCAGTATGTAAGACGAAAGTCTTTAATTAAAAAACTAAATTCCAATAAATCAGACATGTCGAGTCTACCAATACTGAAATGTAGCGTACTGTTATTAGCTTATAAAAAGGATTAAAGTAACGTGCAGTGTCCTCAAACATTTTTAACCTAAATTAAAATCGGAACACACTTTTATTTATGAATAATAAATAATAGCATGTGACAATAATACCTCGGATTGTTGTAATGCTTTGTCGTTATATTCAACAATGATGTTTGATCTAAACACAATTTCGTTCTTATTATGGATATCAATCCATTCAGGAAACAGAGTCTCAACTGTAGCTCTAATCGCTTGACACACCTCCGTAAACTGACTAAATACATTTAACTTGATTGAAACAAATACAATGTAATGCGAATATACGTTTTATATTTTTCTGACGAATATTTTAAATGAACATCTGATAGCAACTTGCAAAGATATATCTCCTTTTTGTAGTGTTCTTGAAGCGCATCGCTAAATGATAGATATGCACGAAAATAAACTTTAATTTCCACCAAAACGGGTTCTGTCATTGACATGTCAAAAGTTAAAAGCAAAGTTATCCCTAAAGAAATTTTCGCAATTCTTATAAAACGCAAACGCAGTAACGAATATAATACAATGGTCAGGACGTAACCACATCATCAACAGCCTCTCCGGGCCGTTATGAAAGTGTGCTAATTACGAAAAAATGTATACTCAGATGTTTATATTACAATACAAAGGCTAGTGTAGTGATTACCTCTAACGTTAATAATTTAATACATATTAATATTTAATATGTATTAATATTTAATTTTCTATTGTGAATATTGCTTACACGAGTCGCTATTCTTCATTGGTCGGTTTGGTATTATCCTCGTGTGGTTGTTTGAATCCTATCAGCATCACTGTACACTACAATCAGCGTGGGTGGACCTCATCAGCAGTAAGCCCACGCCTACATTTCGTGTTTCGGTCCTGTTACTTTTTCGGTCTTTTTACTGTTATAAAAATATAAAAATATATTTTAGTCCTGTTACTGTTATAAAAATATAGGTTATAAAGCTTCTTTTTCAAGATAAAGATATTTTCATTATTTAAATTTAATTTTCTATTAATATTTAATAGGTAATAGAATATTACCAATCAAACGTTTGGTGTAAAATCTGTCAAAATTCTGTATTAACAAAAAAACTCTTTATGGAATAATCGAAAGAGATACTACGCAATAGTAATTGTATATGACGCTATTTACTTTTATAATCTTTATACTGGTCGAGTGACTTAAACGACAAGAATATTTAAAATTATTCTCAATGAGTAACACTCATATAGTGAGAATATCTGATTAAAATTTGTTAATAATCTGTACCCGATATAATTCAATTTCATTAGTTCTTTATTCAAAAAATATATCATTCCACTATGGAAGACGAAAACTGTATCCTGTAAGACGCCTAAGCAAATATCAATTACAATAAATATGTTAAGTCTAAAAAGGAATCCCAGACAGATAAACACTGCTTAAAAACGCGAAACCGATACAATCATGTACCTATCCGATCGTAAGCAAAGGTTATGATTGTGTCAACATTCATTTTAGATTATAACTAGAATTATTGTTAACAGCCTTTAATAACGTATTTGAGTTTTTTTTTCAGACGGCGTTGTGATCCACAATATGAAATAACGAAAGTCAACATGATCTACATCAAACGGAACACATCAAACAAGTCAAAATGACAAAGTTACGATAACGACGCATTTCGTATATTTAATGACTTGCAGAAATGTTAACATTACAGGCTTACACTATTACTAATATATCGTAGTATTAGTGATATAATTGCAAAAATCGTTAAGTAGAAACAGAAGGACTTTTACCTACGATGAATTAACCAAAACATCGTTTCAATGATTAGGGCTAGACAATGATGAAGACTAATGCGTTCAGCCATTTGTAGATGGAAATCTGTATGCACCGGCAAGTTAATTACTCGTTTTCGTCTGTTTGAGCGCGTATCAGGTGATTGAGTCCAATCTGGATGATCAATTGAGTTAAAGATTTGTGCTATACAGTGATTAACTAATCGAATTCTAAATAGAAGAACTATAAATCAAAATTCTAAATTAAAATAAGTAAATATGAAAGATTCACGTTTTACAGTAGCAACATTAACGTATGATAATGGGTGGTAATTAAATAAAATATAATACAGTGCAAAGAGATAGCAAAAACGAGGCGTTGCTTAGTTATATATTTAGTAACAAATTTTTAAGTAACACCAATTATATATTTTAAGTTTTCACTAAACTGCAAATTGTTTAATTGTTTAGATTGATAAGCAAAACATTGAAATTAAGACTTTGGAAAGTAAACAATCTTTAGAAGTACAAAATATATATTCATAATCCTGATTTTAGTAATAACTCAAATAATAGAAATAATAAAAAACGTCTTCAAAGTACTACGTCTATGCAAAATTCAATTTAATAGAAATTGATTAAAATCAAATTTTCATTTTTAAAATAACAAGATAGATAGTGTTTAACAATATGATATTATATTTTTAATATAATATTGTTATATTATAATATTTAAGTGGATAAAATATTATAAAAATGATATTTTGTTACGTGTAATTATTCCTTGATTGTTGGTTTGTAATGATACATCCTGTGGTAATAAACAACTCTGTAATTTATTTTAAGAATAAATAAGATACAGGAATTCCGTTTGTAATAATAATAATTATAATTTGAAATGTATGAAAGAGCAACAGCCAATCACGGTGCAAGCAGACATTAAAAATAATGTGTGACTACTTACGATCGTAAAAAATTGTGTTTCTCAAATTATAAAGATTCAAATAATAACCTATGTATTTGTGTTCTAACTCGTTCGACGAAGCCATCATCAAACCTTAAAAATTAAACCTTAAAACTTAAATTTTTTTGATTATAACTACTTACAACTAACGACTTGCAGACTAACAACTTGAGACGGCTCCGACGGCTACAAAGTGGCATTGAAGACATTAGCTTAAACACACACTATCAAAAATATAAATAGCAGGACGTAAGAAAACAGCCACGACCGGCACCAACTATGCTCAACTGCAAGTACAGTGCTTGACACACGACTGCAGCGTGTTGACAACAATCGCCTGTGAAAACAAAAAGTCTAAAGAAGACTTCCTATGCTGAGTTTGTGAAAAACAAGTAATCCGCAATCTCTAGCATAAGCACATATCAACATCCGACATGTCCACTCAAACTACCCCCCTCGTTTCCAAATGTCCTTCATCCACACACAGACCATTTCACCATATACACTTCTCATCACATGTCATCTTCACTCCCCAACACCCCGTCTCGTCCCTCCTGTCTCGTTTCTCAATTACCTACATCCATCAATCAAAATCACCTCCATCAACCTCCACGATCCTTCCACTAATAACCTTTCCTCACATCGCTTGCCACCCTCTTTATTATCATTATCCATCTATGTCTCCCGTCGTCAAACCAACTCCCTCCATATCCTCAATTGGCAGTTTTCATATCGTGATCTCACTCACGTTACTCGTCCTCCTTTACGGAAACGCTTTCCTTCTCGCGATCGTTGCGTCATTGTTACTAATATCACTCCTTCCACCTCCTTATCTCCACAAGCACGTGTCGACCACAATGCTTCCGTCTTCAGATCCATCCTCTCGTATTGTTTTCCTGCGGATAAATGAAAATTGTTTTCAAGCATCGCTCTCACGCGTACTCTGTCCTCTCTAAACGATTTAAACTCATGTCCTCTTCTACCACTCGAATTTATCTTGATTGCACCCCTTCCAAAATCGCTCAACTCTCTTCTGCAAGCATTAAACGCCGTCGCGCGGAAAACGGCGAAACATCTCTATCCATTCAAAACATAGACGTTAATTTTCAAGTTGTCCACACCTGCCCAAAAATTCGATGGTGCTCCATCTCCCCTATGTGTATTCTTCGGTAGCCCCTTTCACCAGCACACACGGTTACCGCCTCGGCCTCCTCAACACTAGATCTATTCTTCATCAATCCGATCTTATCCTCAACCTATTCACCAAGCAATCCATCGATATCTTCTGCCTCACCGAATCCTGGCACTCAGATTCCGACGACCTTTCCATTCGCCGTCTGATCTCTACCGGTTACTCACTAGTCGAACCCGCCCGCACTCTCAGCTCATCCCCTTCTGAATAATATAAGCATAACGAAATTGTCGCAGTCGCCCTTCACCCCGCGTCTCTTTGCAAAATCACTCTCTCTTTCAGTCATTACTTTTTTGATTTGCTCACTTATAGTTAATCTAGCTCGATCACTCTGGATCCCGCCATTGTATACCGTCCTGGTTCATCAGCTCTTACATCTTTATTTATTACCAAACTCGCTGACCACTAGTCTCACTGTATTTGTCCTCCATCCGTTCACTCGTTCTTGGCGCTATCAACATCCACCTATACCGTCTCCTTCCACCAATGCCATCCGGTTCATCAACATTCTATCCAACTACAATTACAAACTCATCTCCACTGTCCCCACACATATCCTTGACGGGGCACTCGACATCATCGCTGTCCCCGATCATTTTGCTGCCTATACCTCACTGTTCATCTCCGATCCTGGTCTAGGTGATCTATCAGATCACTTTCCCGTCACCGGTGATCTCACTTCCAACTACACCCGCCTCACACACCTACCATCTTACGCCGCCCTTGGAGAAATCTTGATCTTCGTCTTCTCCTCTCTGCCTTACTCAAATCGACTCTATCCTCTCCCACAATAACATCATGCTCTCCTCATGGTCTCGTCTTGAGATCATGAGGAGAGCTATCATCGCTCTCTCAGACGTGATATTCGCTCGCTCACTCCGTCTCTTCGTGATTCCTATCTTGCTCTTTGCAAGTCTCATCTCAACCTACTAAGTACCAAATGCAACTCCTTCTGGCAGAATAAAATCTACTCTTCATTTAACTCTAAGTATCTATTGTATACTTTTGACTTAATCCTTTCTCGGTCCTCTTCGTCTTACAACATCAATCCACATGATTATTCGAGATTTTCAAGACAAAAGTTACCACGTTGCTCTCAAACACCGCGTCTTCATACCATACAACTCTTCCCCGTCTCGCATCATCCTCCTGGAACTCTATAATCTTATCCGTCTCACCTGCCGAAATCTCATCTGCCCTCATGTTCATGCCCAACAAAACCTCACTGCCGATCCCCTGCTTACCCCATACATAAATCCATATGCTCATGGATATCCCTTCCATATTGTTTAACTCGTCCATCCGCAGTCGTATCTTTCCTTCACACCGGAAATCTGCCGTCGTTCGTCCCTTCCTTAAGAAACAATCGCTAGACACCTCACATATTTCCACTTATCGCCCCATTTAACTCCTCCCTACTCTTTCTAAGCTCTTAGAACGCCTCATCTTAATACAGGTCAACGCTTATCTCTCGTCATCCAATCTGTACCCTCCTTTCTAAACCGCTTTCCGCTCTAATCACTCCAAAGAAATCGACTGCATGAAATTTTACAACGACTTACTCATTTCTCGAGACAAGGCTCTATATAGTGTTCTCATCTCCCACGACATCTCCTCTGCCTTCAACATTGTCGACAACTCCGTCCTCATTTATCGCCTTTGTTATGATTACGGATTTTCTTCTTCCTCCGTAACATGGTTTGCCTCATATCTACCCGACCGTTCCTTTCGCGTCTGTTCTAATTCATCATCATCCACTCCCATCCCTATCTTAAGCGGGGTCTCACAAGGTTCAGTCCTAGGTCCCCTGCTTTTCTCTCTTCTTCTTCGCAATCTCTCTCCGTTTATCAAACCTTTTTCCTTTATGTCATGCAATACGCCGATGACATCCTCATCTATGCTCATGCACCCGCATATCGCATAAACGATATTGTCATTTTTGCCTTCAACTGTCTTTCTTCAATCTACGAACGTCTCTCCAATCTCCATCTCGTTCTAAACCCCGAAAAGTCTAAAATAATGTGGATCCTACCCCGTAAACCAAACATATCTCCTCTTACTGTATCCTTTGCCTCATCGATCATCCCCATAGTACACAATCTCACTTTCTTAGGCTTACATTTCGATGATAACCTTTCGCTTAAACCCTTCGTCCGTAACAAGGTTCGCTAGTCTAACTTAATTCTCAGTGACATCCGCCGTATCCGCCCCCTCATCGACTTCCGTTCTTGTATGTCTTTTCTTTCATCGCTTCTTTTCCCTAAAATCGATTGCTACCTTAGCATTTTCGACAATTCTCTAAAATCCATCATCCTACCACTACAACGTATAATCAACTCCGTGGTTCGAGTGCTCTTTCGTCTCAGTAGCTTCGACCACATATTCACATATCTTGCCCAACTCTCCTGGCCCACAATCCACATCCGCATACAACTCCGCCTTTTTCTCGTAACTTTTCGTCTCATCGCTGTCGGATTCTAATCGTTCATCCACCTCCCTTTCTTAGACGACACTCGCCCCCAACTCTCTATCACTGCGTTCCCGTAATTCCCTCTTACTGGAATCAACTCCCACTCGACGTCCGCCGCGCTCCCTTCTTTATTACATTCAAATACCGCATCCGTACCCACCTCTTCGACACATGATTTAGATTTTATTGTTGTGGTCATGTAAGCGGGCGATGGCACGTATTTGGAACGTAAAATATCAGATGAACAACTTTACATATACATTCTTTTGAATCAATAATAAATATTTGAAGAATTAGCATTTTCTTTTCGTTTAAAGAGATGGAATTCAGATTATTTTATTGCAAATTTTTTAAGCTGTTAATTTTATGAAGCAAAAACTATGATATAGCGTAGCTTTATTATAATAAAACATATTGCATAGATATCGGACAAGATGACTTTTATTATAAAGTCATAAAATATGTTGTGCACAATATCTAGAATAACAATAATTTTAAATAGTTTTTATACAGCATTTTGATTAGTAATTAAGATGTTACATTTTGGTTTCAAGATGTAACACATCAATTACTGCTGAAGATCCAGAGCTAACGTAAGTTGATACCTCAAATCATTATTAACAAGCAAGCGTATTATTATAAAATATATCGTGAAAACGGCATTTCATCGAATATCACGAAATGCTTTAAACGAGAGTTTACTTTTAATAAAAACCACAAATGTGATAAATGAATTACATATGTACCTGGCGACATCAGACCATATCCCACTGAATTCATCGCTTTTAAACAATTTTATAAAAATCCGAAATATGAATTTTTCAAGGTGAACAAAATTTTCAATTTTGGATAAATCGTCTACGACCTCTCTGAATTGCAAGCAGCCTAGAAGCGTGTCTATCAATTGCATACCAATTAATGTCCTTGAAAACGCTACTTGTCTAAATATACGTATTTTATAGATACAAAAAAACTTTTGGAATATATACTTTGGAATGCATTTGAAAAGTTAGATTATTTGGAAACATAAATCTCAAATTGATTCATGACATGCTTTAAATGGCAATTTGAAATTAATTAATTAATTAATTATTAATTAATTAATTATTAATTTATTAATTATTAATTAATTATTAATACTTATTAATTATTAATTATAAATTAATTATTTATTAATACAAATTAATAAATCAAACTTAGAATATTTGTATTACCAAAATATTTGATCCGATTTTGACTTATTTTAATGATGAGATTTATGTTTAATAATGATTTCAAATGATTCAATATCAATCTTATTATTGAGATTGTGAGTGTATTATAAATGTAATAATAATTGATGATGATACATTTGATGAACAAACCAGTCCGATAGTGATTAATAGTTATTAATTAGTGATTCATAATCATTGAACAATTACATTAAACATTATTAAACAATTCATAATGATGTTAAATAATGATGTTAACAATGATGTGCGCATTGAGTTTGTGTAGAACAAAACTTTTGGTGTAGCGTTCAAAACAATTCTAAAATTTATGGTTATCCTCAGTTCGAAACAATTGGATCTGATTCAATTATCCGGCAATTCAATATCAACCAATCTATACAATCATCCAAGCACAAGACATAATTAATGAATTTAAAAATTATTCAACTAAGAAAATTATAAATTAACGAGCAAAGCTATTACTTATATCTAATTATATAATTTCATGAATCCGCTTTGATTGCAGCACTTGCTTGAGCCTATTCGTCTAATTAGAAAAAAGGTTATTTTACATATTAAATCAGAATATAAAATATAGAAAATTCGTTTCCAATCCGAATTATTACAAGAAGGCAAGGAAACAGGAAGATTTGTTTTGAACAAAAATATTTAACAGCTTAAACACACAACCCTGAAGATGACGTGCCGTAGTGCCGTCGAAATATTGGATTTTTGTAATCAAAAACAAATCGTCCTGTTTCCTCGCCTTCTTGTAATAATATCAAATATGCCATAATCGACAACAATATATTCAACGTAATAAACGATCGAAATATAAAACATTTTTGATGGTCAAAATCAATAATAATGTTTTAATAAAGCTTATTTATATATAATTAAGTCGCAAACGACTAGCTAACGAACGCCATTAAATCTACTTTATATTTTATTGTAATAAAGGACAAAGTAGAAACAAACAAACCTAATAACTGATGTTTCGTTGTTATTAAGATTAATCAGTAGTTATACTCATAACTGAATTCTGCAGAGAAATATCGTAGAAACGAACAACCTTAATAACTGATTATCATTCTTATCAAGACCTAATCAGTAGGGAATACTTCTCACTGCTAGCAGCGCATAGATACCGTTCCTTTGCAGCCGTCAGTGGACGTATTGCCTACTAATAAGTCGTAATATCAAGAAACGGCAGTCATTAGAATTGTTCGTTTCTATTTCATTTAACGTCTATCTCAATGATATATGAAGAATCCAACAATTCTTTTTAAATTTGGATTGACTATTTCGCCAATGATATTATGGCTTCTAAATATATTAAAACTGTTGTGTAATCTGACCTCTAGACAATGCACAACTTCAACCTTAAGTTGTGCATTGAGTTTATTGACAAATGCAAAATAATGATAATTTTTATCGGCACATTAAATCAATTATTTATTGAAACATACAGTCAAATAGTCATCAACGCATCTAAAAGTAAATAATATTCACAAAGGAATGAAAATTACATACTTCAGTATAACAAATCAGTATGCAACTGGCATAAAAAATCCCTTAATTAAATGATGGAATGCAAATGTCTGGATAACTTCACATATAATTCGATAAAACTTCGTAACTATGAATAACAAACAAATTAGATATATTTAAATATTGTGATTAATATATATTAATATTAACGATACAATAAATTAATTAAATACAACAATAGGTCATTGTTTTACCTGAAGTGAACTATTGTTACAATAAGATTGTAGAGGTTGCGCATAGCTAGAATTCGATATTCCAATGAGGAGTGATCCCGACATATTATAATCAATCGCCGCAAAAATCTAGGATACGCATTAATAAAGCCGAGCGTAATATAAGGAACGGATAACAAGAATGATAGCAGTTCAAGACATTTGTATCGGACATTTGGAAATAATGGCACCTAAATATAACTATAAATATTAAAAATGATATTTTATAGTTATGATTACTGTAACGAAAATGCTTATTAAAACAGAAAAATAACGTATCTTGTATTTTAATATTTAAATATGATTAAACATAATACATCCAATTATTAAATTAAACGAATTTACATAACATTTAATGACGTCGCTTTTCTTAAAAATCATTTGAATAATTTAATTGATTCATATTTTGAACTAAGGTACTATAAAAATAAATAAAATCAAACAAAAATGTGTAATATATATAGCTCTAATTGCTATTAAGAAAACATTAATATACTAAAACAATCATTTACTGTTGACTCAGTAATGATACCTCTCACTTAATAGTGAGAGATATCAGCAAACCTACGGTACGGCAATGGGTACCCCCATGGCGCCTGTTCTTGCAAATATTTACATGAACGCTATCGAATCAGTGTGGATTGCTAAGAAATCTATAAAACCAATATGCGATGTGAGGTATATTGATGATATTTTTTATGGCCCGGAAATATAGAGAATCTACTCTTTTTTCAAGAAATAATAAACATAGAAGGACCACTTAAATTAACATTTGAGGTAGGTGACAGTGTAAATGTTCTTGACCTTATGATGCTTAAACATAAAGATAGCTTCAAAACAATTTTTACAAAAAAAATCAGAGTCCCATCCTTGCACCTTCATGCACGTAGCGCACCGTAAAAGTTTAAAATGTAATATGGTCTACAATGAAGCTCATCGGATAAAGCGAGCATGCAGCTATCCATCTGATTTTGAAAAACACATCCAAATAATGCTAATGAAATTTGAACATCGAGGTTATAAGATAAGGTTTATCGAAACCCAGATTAATAGGGTACGACGTCTAAGCAAGATATTCTAAATACTAACTCAAAAAATACAGGAACGTGTCAAAATGATTATACCTTACCACTATCAAGTTGAAATTATACGATTTTCAATCCATTCGGTATTAAAAGGAATAATACTAAAAGGTAATAGGTCATTAGTGATTTTCACACATGACCTATTACCTTTTAGGGGAAGTTAATTCTAAAACGCGAGGCGTAGTTTATGTTGGCTCGTGTGAGGATGCAGGGAAACACTATGTTGGTCAAACGTCACTAATATTAGCGCGACGAATGAATGTACGAATAGGTCAGTATGGATCAGGCAATGCTAGTGACGGGGCAGTAGCTCACTCTTTAAAGCATGACACCCTTGACTGCATAAATTACATTGTTGTTAGAGGAAATATTGAGGACAAACACGAACGTAGACTAGCGAGGAAATTTATCGGTTTTTTTTTTCGATGGAATGACATAAAATAGCTTAAACGTGTTTATAAACTACAGTCAGTTATTGCAATTTTGTTCTTTTTTACTATTCTAGATTATAAAAAATCCTACTGTAAATGCGAAACGTTTAAATAAATTGACATTGTCTATTGCTTCGTAACCATCAATTAAACACTAATTCAATATATGGATTCAATATATCAATTTAATACATAGATTGAATATAAGCAGGAATATATATCAAAGTAATATTAAAAATAAATTCAAACTCTTGAGTGAAACATTTTTATGGATAATAAATAATAAAATAATGAAAGTTTAAAATTCTGCATCAGGAAGATTGCCGGCTTCATCGTGTGCATCACGGTGTAGATCCTCGTGAGAAGACCCAATGTCAGAACTTCTAGTGATGTCTTCGAATGAGCGGCTTTCTGAGATTGAGAAGGATGTGGTAAGCTGATTGAAGATTAAATCGAAACGCGATGCAATTCCGTTAACATTTAATAGGGGTGTCTCTGAATAATTTTTAGTAGATCTGTTGGGTCTATTCACGCCTAAAGCACTTTGGAATTCGCACTTGACATCGTTGATTAGGGTGCTGTCCACCTTTTGCCTCACCTGAAGACGTTTTTGCCTAATCAGCTATCTCGGTCGCGGCTAGCGTCACCTGCGGGGATGGTGCATTCTGGCTCTCGGTATTACTGCCGGACTCACAGTTCTGGCCATTATGTTTATTAGCAGGTGGACGACGTTGGGATGAAGCACTCACCGTTTTTGTCTTGAGTGACAAATGTGAGGATTTTCTCGAGCATCGTGGTCTGTTGATGGCGTTACTGGCTGGTTCATCTATATCCGGATCAACCTGGGATTTCCATCCATTATCGCGAAGTCGATCAATGTAATTAAACGCATTTAGACACTTGTCGATCTGGATCCTAATCATATCCCAATAGCCAGTTAGATTCTCGTTGGTGGTGTGCTCAGATGGGTTCATAGGACCGCTAATGTTGACCTGGGACAGGCTGTCGAATTGAAGAATTTTTTATATAATAAAATATATTAAAATTAGATGTTTTACTAGATAATCACATCACATCAGAGAAAGCACGTCATTAGATGCATTTTCACTTTCAATACGTCATTAGCATGTATTTGACCCCTCTGCTACGTTGGGTCGATGAATAGGAGGCAAAACCTGATAAAATAGCATTTCCTCCTGATGACCTATAATCCTTATTCTGAAATATCGTATGTTATTTATTAGTCAATTCATAAAACTTGATTTATTAGTTAAATTTTATCGCTAATAGATCCAGATTTAAACTACGGAAAATATAAAAATAAAATTAAAGCCAAACAGAAGATAGTAAAATATATAAATCAACACAATAATATTAAAAATAAATTTAAACTCTTTAAGCGGAAAAATTTATGGATAATAAGCAATATACATTGTATTAGAATAATATACACTAAATAATCAAATTTCAGCAGAACAAATACAATTAGCATGCATTTGGCCTCACTGCTATTTTGGGTCAAGGAATAGGAATCATACCCAAATGACATGACATTTACTCCTGATTGCCTTTAATATTAATTCTGATGAATCGTATATTATTTATTAGACAACTCATAAAAATTGACTTTTTTAAAAATTCTTACTTTGTATAAATCAAAATTATATAAAATCTTAAAAATAAAATATTCATTTTTACAATTTATAAATAGTACAAAATACTTAGATTCAGTTAGCTAAACAAAGTTTATACATAATCGAATTTCACTGACAGCATCACGACAGTAATCACTTTAAGGTGAAAATAACATTTTAAGCTGACCAATTTTAAGGAAGAATTTATTGTCCGTATTAAATCTTCAATTCAGTGAAGCGGCTGCTATACGTTCCAATTAGATTTGCTACCAGACATCAGATGTTTGATTTGCGATTTTCCATAGATTGACAATTTTATAAATCTCTTTTGCGGTGACTATCTTCTCGGCAAACAATTTATAATTATTGAAAAACCGATGGTTTAATTACGTATTCATTATCACGCTTCATAACATGTTAATACTGCATTACATCATTTGTTGGGTTACAAGTTGCTTAATAAGGTCACAATCCATTTTACTATGTGTGCGTTGTTATTTATGTATCTGCATTATGAATGTATTGAAGGTTTGCATAACGAAAAACTAAATGCTACTGTTAAATGAAATAAAAAAAATCGATTGGGGCTAATCGATTACATTCAAATCGAATTCGCATTCAAATTAAAAAAAAACATGAAAATTATTTTAGATGTATGAAATAGCATGCATGAAATGAGCAGTATACTTTTTATTCATAATGATCACTAATCTACTAGCAAATGTATATTTCGAAAAAATTTTAATTTACAAATCAAATGATGCGTCTAGAGCATTACAGCAAACGAGCGTCATCGTTCATATAGTAAGGTAACATCAATTAAATGGTAGAACAATGCGTAGGAAGAGGTTGCTAATACAAGATTGATCTTGCATCTAATCTTCCCACGTTGAGAAATAGTTTATATATATTTATAATTAAATAAGTGATGCAAAGCAGCGTGAGCGTACCATAATTTTTACGTTATTAAACAACACAAAAAGGCTTGTTCAATGCTTGTCACTGAATTTTTAAATGTCTTGGAGTCCCCTTCTGCATTTGATCGCATTGATTTTAAAGATACAAGCATTTGCAAACACCGTTTTCGCAAACACCAGACAAAATGAGACTGCGCGTATCACCTTATTATTTTCGCAACTTATAACGCTGGTCGCTTAACTAGATAAGAACTCTATCAATTGCATCAGTAGCTGTCATTGATTCTTGCTGCTATTAAAGTACAAAATTTTGATTCTTTAACATTATTTATAGCTTTTGAATCACCTTCTCGATATTTAAAAAACAACACACTTAACCGCAAAATAAACATTAATTATATACGTAGTATATCTAAAGATTTGTATTTAAATTATTTATTTAAATTAAAAAATTTAAAAAAGCTTTTATTTTTTGAATAAATATTTTTCCTTTAAATTTTCGACAGCTCAAACTTATTACTAATCAGACACCTTCCTTCAGAAGTAAACTTTTATAGGTGGAAACAGTGTCGCCAGTATAATCAGTTTATTGGACCTTGGTATGATCATGAGCACAGCGACAGAGTGATAAAAAATAGAAAAAAAATATCATACGTCATTTTTAGATAACATAAATTATTCATAGGTATATACTGAAATTCGAAATAATTCTACATTTTACCTTAAACATGCTGACAATGATGTCAATTCCGTCATGTTCGTCTATATAAAGTGCCAGTTTCTTCATCAACTGTTGACCATGATTAGCAGAAGTAACATGATCGGAATCTAAACGTCAATGACTAATAGCCAAAAATACTTCTCTAATGCTTTTTCTATAAATCAGATCATTTCCAGAACCCGTATTCGAGCAATTTATAAATAAGATAAGCTAACTGAGTATACGTATTTTATACTACATATAAATCAAAAATAAAGATAAATAATTATAAATAAAATAATGATTATATATGATTTTATACAATTTATATTTATTTAACGATATAATTTATAATTAAAATCAATTTTTATGAATTGAATCATAAATAACAGACAATGTATAAGAATAAAAATTAGAGTTCATTATCAGGAACTTCTATGTTATCAGGTTTCAGTCCCTATTCCTCGACCCAACACATGGGTCGACTACATGCTAATGACGTATATTCTATGATGAAATTTGTTTATCTAGTGAATGTTATTCTAATACAAAGCATATTGTCAATTATCCGTAAACAATTTTCGCTTAATAGTTTAAATTCATTTTAAATAATATTTCGTTGATTTATATATGGTAAATTGAATATTTTAATAATTTTTTTAATTTATACTTTTGCATTATAAGAAATATAAGTAAAATTCGTCAAGCTTGCTTGAAAATAAGCAGAAATATTTCACTAAATACAACCAAATACATAGATACAGGTCGCTCAATGTATATACATGAACTTATTGCCGCATACTCGGAGGTTATCGGTTGGCTTCCTAATCTTTTCTCACAACCCCTTTGCAACGAGAGCGCTCAATTTATCGATCTGATCAAAATATACTAAGAGGTTGCGGATAAGTTAGATGGCGAGTACTTTGCATTAAAAGAAATTACTGTAATATGTATGTGTCTACTTCAATGAATTCTTTTACTGAAGGTGCAATTGCTTAGGAAAACGCTCAAAACACGCCCTACACTACTGCATAGTGATCAGCTGCATGATTTAATAGATTAGGCTCGTGTACTTTAACGAAAATCCAAACTTAATATAAACACAGTCAAACGAGTTAACTGGACAAAATGCTTATCGTCACTAATCAAATTTGGGAATACCACCGCTGCGATCAAAACCTTGGAACAATCGAACACACTAGAACGTCTGATATATCAATGGAATAATTATTTCAACAGACGTAGTGTACGTGAGATATTAAGTGAAATGTTTCAAGATTGCATGAACATTGATCAGGAAGCATTAATGCAAAACCCACTGCCAAATTGTGTCATCCATTCAGATGTTAACTTTACAGTGATACCTAAAACGGAGCCTTCGTGGAAAACCATACATCAGTCCTAATTTATGGGACAATATGACAGTTGGATAACTGTGGCAAATCAAATCTTGTAATTGCTGCTGCCTTGAAGATTCATGGATATACCGGACCCCAGGAGTCACGGCTCATGAGTTCAAACGAATATTAACAACATTCAAGATAAACTCACGAAATTTAGCGGAGATAATCTCGCGTTTGACGTTTAGGATAGCGACAGATATAATTGGTTTTAAAGTGTTTTAAGCTTTAATCGATTAACTACTTATCGCATTGAGCAAACATTCAGACGTGAGACCCATAGAGGTAGGAGAGGCGCTAAGAACGATTATATTCCCGAAGGTAAAACCCTCGGGAATATAATCAAATCGACCTTCAAGCTGTAGCAAGCCGTGAACAACTATGTGCGGCAAAACGCGGTGGTAGAATACGCGATCCACTCGTTATCAGAGCAATTCCACTCAAATTCTGAGATAAGAATCATCTACATCGACGCCAGGAACACGTTTAATCTGATTGCCCGTAAAGTAATGCTATCAAATATTAGGATGTTATGTCCTTCGATGAGTCAAATGCTTAATAACATGTATGGGGGTGACGCGATCATGGTTTGAATTGGGGGTGAGATATTATCAAAAGAGGGGTTTACCCAAGGCGATCCAATACAATGGTCGTATTTGCAGCAGCATCACTGACACTAATCAGTAGAATTCAAGCAAGTGTACCGAGCATCATTCAGTGTTGATATGCAGTTGACTCGACTTTTGTCGGACCGTTGAAAGATTTGAGAGTTATATGAAGTCTATTAAAAACCATTAGTCCTCAAAATGGCTATTTCGTCAATGATATAAAGAGTAATCTTATCTATTATCATTCATGTAGTAAAATTGCGCAAGAACTGATTGGGGAAAAACGTCTCGATGTACGAGTGTGGTGTGATACTGCTGGGAGCACCCATATATTTCGCTGAATTTGTTGAGGAGGAAGTAATACGCGCTACGTGTCATGGCGTAGAGCTGTATCAAAATGAGTACTATCTAGGACGTTGATGCTCACTCTGTATATGCCACTTATGTGCATACTATCTTGCACACATGGGTTTGTCTTTTACGCACCACAGCGGATTCAACTGCATGTTTTAAGATGAAAAAATCTTAAAGAAATATGCGTCTAAAACGTTCAATCATCCCACTTCGTATATCTTCCAATCGAATTAGACTCTCCACCACGTATGGGATGATGGACCCAGTCAAGAAAGCAGAACATCAATACATGGCCTCTAAAATGCTCGGCAAAGCATATGATGACAAAATTGATCCAGTCCAAGTACATACTTAGCAGATGATTATAGCTAACACAATTAGGGACATGAATAATAAGCGTCATAGGGATAAGCTAAATGAAACAAATGAGTTTGGTAAATATGGTACGGATAGATACCTATAGTTTGCTACACTAAATGAGGCGTCTAACTGGCTTACAGTACGACCACTAGAACAAAATGAACTTACACTGAGATAATTACACGTCTCATGAAAAAATGTATCTGTGGAGAGAATCAGAACATGACGCAAGCTCTATCTTGTAAAAGGGATGCCATACCCATCATACTTCACAACGAAATTTGTACATAATAGCTGACACATTGACAGTCGTGTCCAATGGGATAAGACTTAAACCTCAACTGGGGTCAGCCTCCACCCCACCAATCAATTTATTTTGAACGGATCACAACCACGAGAAAAACAGATGATTGCCCAAATATGGTATGTTGCGGCCTGTTTAAAAGGAGATAGGATAGAGCGAACGTTTTCTTGACATTTTTACATTTAATAGTAATAGCATTTTTACATTTAATAGTTTACTCAAGGCCGTATTTAGGGAGCAGTCGCATGCTGAGTTAATTCTTCGGAATTCATATCGTTTAAAAGGATCTCATGTTAGTCTCTTAAAAGATCTTGACGCTATTCAAAGGGATAAATTGTCTCAAGCTAAGAAAGAACTCGCATCTCGTGCTGCACTTGGTGAGAGCAATCTATGTGTGCAAAATTTTCAAGTAGTGAGGCGACGCATTCGAATCAGTTGGTCCCCACTAGATGTATCGCCTCTCGTGAATGTGGAGGGTTTTGGCAAGGTCTTATAGCGTATAAGTTTTTTGCTAATTTGGGATCTGAAGTGTGTCAGATTGCTAGAGATGATATTACTACTCGCACTGGTGTGAATAAAAGTCATAGTATATTTTATTGTAATGTTCGGAGCTTGTTACAGAAAGTCGATGAGCTAAAGTTTAGGATCGAGTCTGTTAATCCAATTATAGTTGGTATTACAGAATCTTGGCTTAATTGTGATGTATCCGATGCTGAGGTATCCATCCCAGGCTATTCTTTGTTCCGTAGTGATCGGATAGGGGGTAGGGGTGGTGTAGCTCTATTTATGAGAGACGAAGTTAAGGTGCGTGTTTTGAGTAAGTCGAATATTGATAGAGTTGAGAGTTTGTGTTGTCAGGTGAAGTTCGATAACAGCTCACCCATCATACTGGGTCTTGTGTATCGTGCTCATAAGGCAATATCTAAGAAACTCATTGAAGAGGTAGATTTGTATACGCGAGGAGATTGTGATACTGTGATAATTGGGGATCTAAATATGCCAGATGTTGAATGGACTTCGAATTCAATTCTTCCTACTTGTAATAGCGAATCTTGTGAATTTATGGAGTGTTTTACTTATTGTGGTCTTGCTCAATTTGTTGATGTACATACTCGCTTTTCGAGTTGTAGTTCTTCCCTTCTTGATCTTTGCCTATCGACAAACAGTCAATTAATCAGTAGTATCCAATATGATTCTCCTGTTGGTTTGTCTGATCACTATGTAGTTAACGTTTTGCTAAATATACAAATGAGGGTGTTTTACAATGCTCGGTATAAACGTCAGATTAATGTCTTTCGGGCGAACTATGATGTTATTACATCAAAGCTGCATATAGTAAGTTGGCCTAATCCGGCTATTGTCGGAGTTGACGAGGCCTGGGATCATTTTCGCGTGACGCTTTATTCTCTAATGGTAAAATTCTCACCTTTGAAGTCTAAGACTAGTCGGAAAAGCGCTCGTTGGTTTGATACTGAGCTGGCTACTGTGATGAAGGCTCGTGACTCCAGTTCCAAATGCTTTAAGGGTGGGTTTTGTGAATATGGTGTTTATAAGCATACGAGAATTTTCTTCAATTCTTTAAAACGACATTAGCGCTATTTATTTGAAAATGGTCTAGGAACGCTAATAAAACAATTGGCCAATATTTTGATAGCGTTATTGAAGACGACCTTGCTGAGATGTTCTCAAGGCATTTTTACTTTGACGGAGAGACTACAAACGAGTATTCTGAACCTATCCAGAACTATGAGACGATAAGAGGTGCTAGTGTTTCATATCCTAGTTTAGACATAGCTAATTTGATAACTCCTGAGAAAGTTTTAGCTGAACTGCATCGTCTTAAAGAGACAAACTCCAAAGGTGCTGATTTGTTACCTTCAATATATCTTCGTCGAATAGCAGACTCAATATATACACCACTTTGTAACATATTTCGACAATCTATTATTGATACGACTCTTCCAAAAGAGTGAAAACAATCGATCATTTATCCCATCTTTAAAAAGGGTGATAGATCTTCAGTAGATAATTACAGACCAGTAAGTATTACTTGCTTATGTTGTAGAATGTTAGAACAAATTATACATGGTTATATGGTCAAGTTTTATAGTGAGAATAATGTAATAGCTTCTGAGCAACATGGTTTCCGTAAGGGTTATTCGACAGTTACTAATCTACTCGCAGCCCATCTTGATTGGTCAGCTAATAAAGCCGTATCCATTGCTACTGACATCATATTCTTCGATTTCTCTAAGGCATTTGACAGAGTTGACCATAGATTCCTTCTAAATAAACTAGAGAAAAGTGGCATTCCATTTTTGCTTGTTAGATGGATTGCATCGTTTTTAAGCAATCGTAGTTATTGTGTGCATGTAGATAATTTTTACTCTTCTTCGCGGCCATGTAATATAGGGGTGCCTCAAGGTTTAATATTGGGTCCATTGCTATTTGGTGTCTACATCAACGATCTCCCGAAATTTATTGATTCTCGAATGCTTTTATATGCAGACGATTTAAAAATCTGGCGGGCAATTCGTTCACCCAATGATATAGTTAAACTGCGAAGGGATATCGATGAAGTCGAAAATTGGGCTCTGCTCAATAGGTTGATTGTAAATATATCAAAATGCAAACATTTACGTGTTTGTGGCAGAAATGCTCAATCTTTAGCTAATTATAGCTTTCAAAGCAGTGATATAAAACGAGTGAACAAATATAAGGACTTGGGAGTGTGGATAAACAGTGATTTGAGTACCGTCACACATACTGAACATGCTTGTTCAAATGCGTTGGGGATAATCAGTCTACTTCGAGGCACTTACATTACACTTCATTAATTTGCCCTACGTCCGCTAATTTTTGCTCATATGTTGAGCCGTCTTCTATATGCTGCGCCGTGTGTGTATCCCCAAAATTCAAAAGAACATATTAGTTCAGAGAGGGTACTTCATAGAGCTACCAAGCTAGCACCGCAACTGAAATTTTTGTCGTACCCTGATCGATTAAAATCACTTAGACTTGAGACTGTCACGTGGACCCGCCGGTACATCGATATGAGTATGGTCTGGCAAATTCTTAATGAATCGGATCATCCACTTCGAGATTGCCTTCATTTGCGCTCATCCAATATCCTTCGAGGACACGGTTTAACCCTGCGACGTGAAAGGATAAGAAAATCACGAGCTGTCCAATTTGATCGGCGAGTTGCATCTCTGTGAAATAGGCTTGGAGAGTCAAGAGTGTGCAGTAGTAATATCAAGGAATTCAAAAAGAAATTACGGATGGAGGATGCCATGGGGAAAGCTGCTTTTCCGTATTTGTGATACTTTTATTATATTTTCTTTTTTTTCTGCAGTGAACCAGCCAATTAAGCCATGCTTTTATGTGCTGTTGAAACATTAATAATGCTCCGTCATATAAGTCAAAACCTGCATCATCCTGCTTCGATTACCATGAGGCACGAAAACGCATCAAATACGAAGAGCGTATAAAGGAGGTGGACCACAGTGCGTTTATCCGATAGTTGCAGCTGCAACTGGTGGAATCAGATTATCAGGAGATACCATGATCAAGGTGATTGCGCGGAAGTTATATGAAAAAAGGCAGCCCTATACTCGGATTCGATCGCCAGGCTACGATCAAAAATAAGCATATCCCTTGCAAGAGCACTTTGAAGAGGATTAGGCGCAAATACGAATCACGCAAAGTGCTCTGTCGATCGCCTCAGAGATTTGCTTAATCAAAGATTTGTTTAATCTAATGACATATCGAAGATGTACTGTGTTGATTTTAATGATTGTTGCTCTCTAGGAGACTTGTAACATTGTATCTTTGAAAAAAGAAATATTATTTAAAAAATTACATAAGATTTTATACAATTAATATTTACATAACGATAAAATTAATTATTAAATTTAAAATAAAAGTCAATTTTTATGAATTGACTAATCAATAATATACGCTGTTTTTAAATAGATGATACCGATCCATTATTGATAAATAATTATTGGAGCCCGAAAATTACAATTTTCTGAAGATGTAATTGTAATAAATTGTAATTTTCTGAAGATGCTAACAGAGAAGTTTGCGAAATATCAAAAATAATTTCGTCTTTCCTTTGATCCAGCTCCAATAATTATTAATATACGTTGTATTCGAATGAAGATTAGCAGTCATCTGGAAGAACTGCAATGCTCTTAGGATTCTGCTAGAGTCAAATGCACGCTAATGACGCATTTCCTTTGATGAAATTCGATTATCTAGTGTAATATATTATTCTAATCTGCATAAATTTCGGATTTTAATGACCACCTAGATCAACAGTAATAATGCCAAAGCGATTGATTAATAAAAGTGACTAATACGATTTATTAATGTTTTACGATCGTCTATAACTAATGTATTCTAGATAATTTAAATCTGTGTGACGATGGGCAGGATGCATATGCAATATGATAGCATTTGTAATACCAATACACAAAAAGATAGCAATATTTAAAACAATAAACATAGAAACCATTAAAATGACATTTAAATATAGTTTTTTTGAAAATATCAATTTTGTTTCTTTCTATTGTAATAATTTATTATAATATGTAATCAAAGAAACTTTTATTATTCGAGAAAATAATGTCAGCCTAATATTTCAAAAGCTGCTACTATCATCGTCAGGAACTACTGTTTCACACCACGGAAAAGTTCTATATCCAAAAATTTTATCGTACAACACTTAAAAACAACTTCAAAGAAAGAAGTTAATACCTGTACAAGATATTAACACATCAAATAAAATTTTTGTCAATGGAAGTGAAAAACAATAAACAATAACAAAAATCAAACCACAATTCAAAGGCGGTAAAGATTTTTTAACCAAAATAAAAAAACAATATAACATATTTATAATTAATCAAAATTAAAATATTGAAAGCAATAAAAGACTGAAACAAATCAAATAAATATAACTTATTAAGTTCAATTAACTATAAAATATATAAAACAACATAATTTAATACGATATTTTTAAAAATAAAATATGCTTTATTATTGAACATCAGTTCATTCTTTTTATAAAAAATGGCCTTCTGTATTATTTATGTTATAAATATAACATAAAACGTGTTAATATGATGGGTGCTATAACACCACATTTACTAATTCTTGAACATAATAGTTATTTTGATAAGGCCTCAATTTAATCGTTTGAAAGTGAGTACCTTTCGCGTATAATACAGGAGACTTATTTTATTTAAAAAAAGAATAATATTTTGATTAATTATAAATATGTAATATTGAATATTGTTTTTTAAATTTGGTTTAGAAATCTATACTGCCTTTGACTTGTGGTTTGATTTTTGTGATTGTTTCTTGTTTTTTACTTTCATTGACCTATTTTATTTGATATTTTTATATTCATGTGCAAGTTTTTTCTTTCTTTTAAGTTTTTTTAAGTATTGTATGATAAAACGTTTGTATATAAATTGTTGTTTCTTGTACAGGTGTTTTCTTTCTTTGAAGTTGTTATTACATTATTTAAATATAGTTTCTACAATATTTCGATATCTAATTGCAACGAAGCCCTTTTTATTATTGTATCTTATTAACAACCAAGAGTTGGCTCGTTGGAAGTCACTCCTTGCTTGTTAATAAACAAAAATAAGCAAATCACTTGTTCAAATATAACTAAATTTATCACGTCATTAATTTCCTAGTTTATCGTAAAGGTATAATCTCGTTTCGCAAAAATGCTCGTTTTGATCAAAGATTTGCTTGCTTGTGAGTATCCCGTATCCATATCATCGGTAGTTATTATTAGGCTGCCTTTATTGATACTGTACCGTCATAACGAAATATTATCTTTAAAATGATTTGATAAACGTTGATTCCCGACTATTTAAATATTCTATGTATAGACATAACTATTTAATAATATTTAATGTACGACATACGGAACATTATCTTGTTAACATAGGTCATTTCAACTTTTTATGAAGGCAAGGTTTCAGAATGGCACTGCATCATAATGGAAATTACATCATGCACACTTCTAATTTTGTATTAGGTACACAATCCTCGTGTGCAGATATTAACTAAATCTATCATTATAAATAATGCAACCATACTCATATTTAAAACATTTATAAATATATGAGAGAATTAAGGCTTTCTTTGTGGCTGGATCATTTAACATATATTTATATTAAATATTAACTCTTTTTTGGTATATTTGGAAAAAGTTAAAAACAATAAATGTACCTGCAAATCGTGATTCCAACTCGTTGTAGTTGATTTGGTGTACAGTGTCGATGTGTCCTAATTTTATGTCTCTAAAGGTTCGACATTCAGATTTATTTTGCGAGCAAGCAGAAAATAATTGTGATAGATTGTACAGCGATTCTAATTGCCTGTGAGCTATTTTTAAAAAAAAAGCTGTTAAGCTTAGCTACTAGAATTAGGTAGCAAGGAGACTAACAAAAATTAAAAGCAAAATTAAAATGCAAATAGCATAGTCAACAAAATGTAAATACCTTCTAGTGTAACCTGGCCATCAAAACGACGACGTTTCATTATCTTACTGTCAGATGGGATCCATAAGGAGTTTTGTACTGGAATGTTCTAAATTGAAATAAAAATTTATTGGGGAATGAACAGCTGACAAAATTACAAAAGTTAAATTGACAAAAACTAACGGATAGACGAACACAAAAAATATGCAAATAATGTTCTTAAAATAAAATTGATTGTACGTATTGCATAAAGTATCTGTATTATGAAGAAGTAGAAAAACCTCGAGAAAGGGTATATTTGAATGTCTAAGGATATATATACAAGTAATTTGTAGAAATAATAATACCAGACAAAGAAGATTAGTGTAAATATTTACAAAATATTGGCAATACGTTAAGAAGAAGTACATATCTGACGGTTGAATTCTCTTAAATATAACAGACATTGCTTAGATAAGAGGTAAATAAATTAACACATCATGAAGGCAAATGCCAAATGAACAAAAAATCCCCATTTTTAATGACTGCCGTTTGAGGGTCCTCTAAAAGCCTGGACGCAGAGTAAGAACTATAGACGGCCAATTAGCAATACTAATTGTATTGAAATACACGGTAAACTGAGGTACTTGACCGAAATTATGACAAACCGAACACGCCTCAACTAAAATGTATAAGCAAACTCCTCAGTAAGTTATTACAAATGGTCAACATTTACTTATTTATCAATTAAAATGATCAGGTAATTGAGTCTACATATTTCACATTATTGAAAAATTAAAAATAATTATAAATAAAAATAAAATAATAAAATTTATAAATAATTTCATATTTTATAAAGGACATATATATAACTTATATCAAATTAACAATTAAAATTAAAATTTAAAATAAACGTCATTTTTTATGTAGACGATTAATTCAGCTAACTGAGTCTACGTATTTAATATAATTATAAAATCAAAAATAAATAAAAAATATATATATAATGCTAAATCAATAAAGCAAAATTAAATAATTAGAAAATAAAAAATTATAAGTAATTGTTAAATACCTTTATATAACTTATATTTAGTTAAAATAAAAATTGAATTTCAAAATAAAAGTAAATTTTATGAATTGACTAATAAATAACAGACGTTGTATCAGAAAAAGGATTGGAGGTTATCAGGAGGAACCGCTATTGTATCAGGTTTCGGCCCATAACTCCTCTACCCAACATAGCAGCGGGGCTAAATACGTGTTAAGGAGGTATTTCCTCTAATTAAAGTTAATTATATAGTATCTTATTATAATACAAATTATATTATTTATTATCCATAAAAATTTTCCGCTAATGATTTTAAATTAATTTTTAATATTATTGTGTTGATTTATATATTTTACTATATTCTGCTTGATGATATTTTTATAGAACCTAGTTTAAATGATGTAGTTTTAACGTAGTTTAAAATATGCATCTATTAAAGTATTTAAATGATTCTGAAGAAAGCCATAATCGTTACAAATTGTTGCAATTCTTAAAATTTCATTATTTCATGTATAATATTTTACATATGGTCTGCATGAATGCTCATGCAAAAAAATATTTTTTGTAAATTTAAATGTCATCTTTACGATATAAATTAAAAGTAGTTTTAATTGATGATAATTCAATGTTTATATCTAGATATATACATTCTTTATCATTAATATTGGTTTTATTAATAATTAGGCTACCTGGATGAATCTGTTCTCTTATTAAATACAAATTATCAGAGTTAAATACACATACATCATCGATGTATCGAAACATGTATTTCATATCTTTATATTGTTTAGATTTATTTTTCACAGTTATGAACAAATTCATATTCGATAAAGCTTAAAAATAAATCAGCTATAATTAGGCCACTATTACCTCTCATTGGAACACCCGTTATTTGTTTAAATATATATGTCCCTACTTTTAAAAATTTTTAATTTATCAAAATATTTAAGGATTCTATTAATTCAATTTTATCCATATATTTATATTAACTTAATGGTTTAATTTTTGTAAGATTTGCGTTATAATTATTATAGCATATAAATTAATATCTTTTTCCGAATATAAGATTAATTAATTTTACTAACGCTTCTTTAATATCTACTAAATCTAGATTTGTATAAAGCGTACAACTGTTTAATAAAAAAATCTTAATTAGATAAAGATATTAAATATGTTTTGATACATTGATGTTATATGTGCATTTAACTTTAATAGTTTTTATAAAAAAGCGAACAAATTTATCCAGGTAGCCTTATTCTTAATAAAATCAATATTAATGATAAAGGTATATATTCATATATGAACATTAAATTAACATTAATATAAACTACTTTTGATTGATATCGTAAAGATTACATATTTAAATGTACAAAAATATATATATGCATGAGCATTCCTGCATACCATATAATACAAAATATTATACATTAAATAATGAAATGATTTAGAATTGCTATAATATTTAATGATATTGATTTTCTTTAAAATCATTCAAATAATTTAATAGATACATATTTTAAACTAGGTTACTATAAAAATAACATCAAGCAGAAAATAGTAAAATATATAAATCAACACAATAACATAAAGAATAAATTTAAACTCTTAAGTGGCAAATTTTTATGGATGGATAATAAATAAAATACTTTGTATTAGAATAAGATACTAGATAGTTTTACCAGAGGAAACACATCATTAGTATGAATTTGGCCCTGCTGCTATGTTGGGTAGAGAAGTTAGGGGCCGAAACCTGATAGCATAGCAGTTCCTTCTGATGACCTCTAATTCTTATTCTGATACAGTTTATAATTATAATAAAAAACTGTAATCTATATGTAATGGGGATATTAGTAAATATAAGATTTACAAAAGATATCATTTGTTCAATAAATCAAATTTCATTAATAAATGTATAGATAACATAAATATAGGTGGACTTGTAAATAATACTAAAAGTAAAGAAATAATAGATCAAATCAGCTAACTGAGTCTACGTATTTAATATAATTATAAAATAAACAAAACATAATAATGCTAAATCAAAATTTAATAATTAAATAATCAAATTAATATTTTTTTAAAGATGTTCTATAATTTAAATCAAGTTAAAATAAAAAATTGAAATTTAAAATAAACGTCATTTTTATGAATTGACTAATAAATAACAGACGTTGTATCAGAATAAGAATTAGAGGTCATCAGGAGGAACTGCTATGCTATCAGGTGCCGGCCCTAACTCCACTACCCAAAATAGCCGCGGGGCCAAATTCATACTAATGATGTGTTTCCTCTGGTAAAACTATCTAGTATCTTATTCTAATACAAAGTATTTTATTTATTATCCATCCATAAAAATTTGCCACTTAAGAGTTTAAATTTATTCTTTATATTATTGTGTTGATTTATATATTTTACTATTTTCTGCTTGATGTTATTTTTATAGTAACCTAGTTTAAAATATGTATCTATTAAATTATTTAAATGATTTTGAAGAAAGCCAATATCATTACATATTGTTGCAATTTTTAAAATTTCATTATTTAATGTATTATATTTTATATTATATGGTATGCATGAATGCTCATGCAAAAATATGTTTCTTGTAAATTTAAATATGTCATCTTTACGATTTAAATTAATAGTAGTTTTAGTTAATGTTAATTTAATGTTCATATCTAGATATACACCTTCTTTATCATTAATATTGGTTTTGTTAAGAATAAGGCTTTCTAGATAAATTTGTTCAGTAATTGAATAAAAATTATTGGAATTAAATACACATATATCATCAATGTATCGAAACATATATTTCATATATTTATATTGTTTAGATTTAGTTTTTACTGTTGTTGCTACCGCTATTAGGACGAAAAATGTGTAATTATAATAAAGAATTGAAATCAATATGTAACGATAATATTAGAAACATCATAGAAACTGAATGCAATTGCAAGTCTTAATTTTGTTAAATAAATGAACATATAACACTCATAATCTAGAATTAATTGAAAACAATCACGCTTCCAACAAAAAAAAACATGTCGAGTAACAAGCGAGTCGGAGGTTCAAAAATTCTAGTTTTTGCAATTCTGGTGCGAAAAAAGCTGTTTTTTTCTAATGGAAAAGAGGATATTATAGCTGTTCCAGACATTCTAACCACCGATCAAGACAACTTTATGGTCAATAGTAATACTGTGGTAGCATACTCTATTGCAGCTAATATGAACTCTTCTCAATCAATCAATTCAGTGATGGAAAATGCTACTTTGGATAAGGTATTTCCAATTATTAACTCTACCAACCACGTGAGTACCGTTTTTGTTCCTTCAATCGAAAAAGGGGAACTCCCCCTATTAAAAAACTACAAAACTTATCTATTATTACTGCAACAAAGCCGGTAGAACGTCATTTACTATTCAACATTTTTCTGAGAAAGTTCACATTAGAATACCCTGGAAGGGTTCTATTTAACAGTATAAAAATCTTCAATAATTCGATCAGAGTATCTTTTACTACACATGATCTCATGATCGCATATAAAAAATTTTTTGATTCATTTCTTTCTAACTCTGGAACACTGGAAATTAAGCCTATACAGGCAACAGTTAAAATCAACAACTTTTCGGCATATCTAGAACAACCTGATCTAGAGAATTTAAAGAAGCTATACAAACTTCCTACAATCAGGCCTTTAAAATCAAAAACAGGGGAGGCGCTTTCGGAAGCCTTCGCCTCCTGTAATCTCGAAAATGCTCAGATCCTTTGCTTGAACACGGTTAACCCCTTTATGGGGTATAACCTCAAATTTATGCTCATCGATTCCAACTGCTTAACATATCCACACTGTAACAACTGCCACAAGTGGGGGCATTGGGCCTCCACTTGTAAGGAAGAAAAATGTTGTGGGATATGCTCAAAGGCAGACTGTCCTTCATTGGTGGAGGACATCAAATGTATTGAATCCTCTATATGCAAGAATTGCGGCGGTGACCACCCAGCGTGGTCCCGTCGTTGTCGATCCTTTATGGAATACAGGAATAGGCACTCTGCATCTCCCTCTGAGACTAAATCTTTTGTCAAAGCAGCGTCGGATCCACCTGTAAACGATATAATGTCGAATAAAGATATCTTATTTTTATTAGACAATAATAAGAAAGTAATCCTTGTTCAGTTACAGCAAATGATTTCTCCCTTGCTTGGAGCGTTTCTGGCTGCTCCGTCTTCCCCTGAAGTTACAGTTACACCTAAATCAAAGAAGAGAGGCGGGTCCGCTCGGACGGTTCCCCCAAATAAAATGGGTAAGCACCTTTACGGCCTGGGAGATGAAGATATCGCCCAGGGTGTACTGACCCCTGATAGGGCTGGTGGTGGGAAGGGCAACCTTCCCACTCCTGGCTCTGTCTAGGTCGGCTACTCCCGTCTCAACTAATCTATCACAATGGTGAGTAAGCCCGAGCCTTTTTCACTGAATATTCTTCAGTGGAATTCGGGAGGTGCTTCTGCCCTTAGGCTTCTATCTGGTAGAGACGCAGATGTTATAGTCCTTCAGGAGACACGGTCTATCCGTCTCCCCCAGGACATTACTCGATTTATCCCTAAGCACATTTATACCCACTATACTCCGTATATAACCCCGCCTCACTCCTCTTCATCTCAAGGACTCTTGACCTTAGTTAAATGCTCTTTAAGGTCTTCCCTCATTTTAAACTTCTCGTGTACAGCTCTGTCTTGTTTAGTTATAGCACTCGTTAAGAACGGTAAACGCCTTAATCTTGCCAACGTTTACATTCGTCTAGGGAGATTCACAAGAACCGTGACCTCCTGGATGGGATTATTGACGGCGGCTATGACATGGTACTAGGTGACTTCAACGACAGAACTGGTCGTTGGATTAATGCAGCACTTCGCAGAGCCAGGAACGGTTATCTTATTCATAAACCACCGTCCCCCTCCTTTCATTGCACATCAACGAATTCTCTCCTCGACTTATTATTGCTCCATGAGAAGTGGTTGCTTAAACCCTTCTGCACGGAGCAATCGCGGCAACATCTGTCCACCTCTCATGACCTGATTCGTTGGCGGATAGAAGAGGATTCCCTGCTTCGTAGAAGATTCCACTTTGATCCCATCAGGGTGGCTGTCTTCCGAGCAGCTATCCAACGCTTCCCCCGAATTGGCAATGAGAGTTTAACCGGATTTAATTCCTATCTCTCTTCGCAAGCCACCGCGATTTTATCGACTACCTATAAAGGTCACATTTTCAGTCCCACTCAGACAAAACTCAGGGTCCTGTCCAAACTGCTGCATCTCCCTAACCTCTCTTCTTCTGCCAAACAGACGCTCTCGATAGAATACTGGCGTACCAGATACTGGTTCCAGCTGAGCAAAGATAAGTCGAGCATTGCTCGTCTTAACCCTTCTCAGTCTTCCTTCTGGAAGATATTCAAGAAAGAGAAGTTTGATTGTTGGAAGGATAGAGCATCTGGGTGGATCGGAAGTATTGGTCTTGATAGAGTTTTGGAAGAGTCACTATCCCTACACAACTATGGAGCCACTCAATCACCGCAACCAATCCCGCCTTGGGGAGACTTCAGGAGTAGAGATATATCAGTTCCAGATATTCTCAATGCCTGGGGGCCTCTTCCGGGCACCTCCAAAACCGTCGCTCCACTCTCTTCTCGTGTCTGTCAGCTTTTGACAGCCGATCAAAGAAGGAAGGTGGCCGTCACAATGCTATTAGCCACCCCATCCGATGTGGCCGGCATCAACATTAGCCGTAGAATTTTTATTCCAAAGAAATATCCGGTCTCATGTCCTAAAGACCTGCGGCCCATTTCGATTCAAAATTCCCTCGTTTCGATCTACGAAAAAGCGCTTGCGCGTAGAATCCGCGACCATTTAAGTAGGCGTAACTTAATCCCACCTGGTTTCCATGGGTTCGTCAAAGGTCGCTCGGTCCATTCAGCAGTAGGTGAAGTGCATCAGTTCTGTCGGGAGAATAGCCATCAACTTGCTGTGGCTGTTTTCCTTGACTTTTCTGCTGCATTAAACCGCATCTCCATTTCTTTTGTTATCTCTTCTCTCAGGTCCCTCGGGTTGCCTGCGAGAATTGTTAACAGGGTGGAGATACTGTTGTACACCAAGCGATTTTATTACGAAGACGACCCTGATGCGCGTCAGTTCTACCCTATTACGGGTGTGCCTCAAGGTTCCCCTCTCTCCTATCTTATATCTTGTTGCCACCATCAATCTGTTCAAAATATTCAAACGTGATCAACGTCTAGTGGTGTACGCTGATGACACCACAACCCTGTTCTCTGGACGCAGGTGTAAGGACGTAGTCTCTGACATCAGCCGATTCTTTTTAAGATTAAATGACCAGTTGCCCAGGTCCAATCTTGTTTTAAACTCCACCAAATCGCAGGTGGTTGTTTTCATGGCTCCCCTGCGACGAAGCAAAAGCTTAAGAGACTAGCACTCTCTGCTCTTGCCTCATTATTTGCCTCTGATCCACTCCCTACCTTCACAAGTCGAGTAAAATACCTGGGGTTCACTGTTTCGGTGAACTGGTCGGCGAAAGCTGACCTGGATAGACTTAAACGTATCCTGAAGAGAGCTAGTTGGGCTCTGAAACGGGCCCAGCATCTGTCGTTGAATGGGAATACCCAGGTGCGCCTCTGGGGCACTTGGGCTATCTCGGGATTAGTCTTCTTCTCTAGAGGACGTTCCCCAGAGCAAAGACTAAGGTTTCTTAAGCTCCTCATCTCTCGCTTACCCAACATAGTCCGCGCTGACTGGTCTCTTCGGGGGTGAAAGACCCCGGGTGGTTCAGTCGGAAAGCGGCGTGTTGGATTGGTTGGGGGGCTCAGATCCCCATGGATTTGAAGCCGTAGCTTTGAAGACTGAAGATTCTCGAACTGAAGATTGAATGTTGTTATGCGATTCGAATTGTCTAACTATCTGACTTGACTTAACTGTTTGTTGTATTGCATGATTGTTATTTATTATTTAATAAAATCGTTGTTTTTGAAAACAATGAATTTAGGAAAATGATATCTAAATGGTATAAATATAGATTAAATAATAATTTGAAAATAAAATCAAAAAATCGTTACTTTAATAAGCTGATTAATAGCGAAAGTTAAAATACATCTAAGATTAAAATTTGGAAAAATTATATATTTTTAATAAAATTAAAAATAAAATGAAAATAACAAAATATTATAAAAGAAAAGATAAAATTAATAAAGATATGTATAAAGAACTAACTAAATTAAAGGATAACTATATTATAACAACTATTGATAAAGCTAGTAATAACTTTGTCTTCATATGCAAAAAGCTTTATAATGATATACTAATGAAAGAGGTTAGTTCTAAGGATTTAAATGTAAATCCAACATATGAACGTAGTAAGTTGAGTTTTGAAACAATTATTACAAGTCACTTGTTCTATAATGGATAAAAAGGGTATAAAGGTTGAATGAGATAATAAAACTATACCTATATTATATTGGAATCCTAAAATTACATAAAAATCCAATAAAACCTAGGTTCATATGTAGTGCGTTTAAATAAACCTTAAAACCACTTTCTGTCTATGAATAAAATACTTAAAGTAATCAAAGCACACTTCAAAAAATATTGTAAGGTAATCGAAATTAATACTGGTATAAAACACTATTTCAGTATTAATTCTACAAAAGAATTTTTAGAACAGACAAAAGGAATAAATTTTCAAAATATAAATACATACGATTTTAGTACGCTTTATACACATCTAGATTTAGTAGATATTAAAGAAGCGTTAGTAAAACTAATTAATCTTATATTCGGAAAAATATTTACACATATGTTATTGTAACTATAACGCATATCTAGCAAAAATTGAACCATCAAGTAAATATAGGTATATAAATAAAATTGAATTAATATACGCCTTCAATATTTGGAAATATTAAAGTTATTTAATAGTTGGGGCATCTATATTCAAACGAGTAAAGGGTGTTCCAATGAGAGGTAATAGTGGC
Organism: Pomphorhynchus laevis; assembly: GCA_012934845.2. Taxonomy (NCBI): domain Eukaryota; kingdom Metazoa; phylum Acanthocephala; class Palaeacanthocephala; order Echinorhynchida; family Pomphorhynchidae; genus Pomphorhynchus; species Pomphorhynchus laevis. The sequence continues at coordinate 97,649 of WNNJ02000758.1, read as the reverse complement.
CTAATTATAGCTGATTTATTTTTAAGCTTTATCGAATATGAATTTGTTCATAACTGTGAAAAATAAATCTAAACAATATAAAGATATGAAATACATGTTTCGATACATCGATGATGTATGTGTATTTAACTCTGATAATTTGTATTTAATAAGAGAACAGATTCATCCAGGTAGCCTAATTATTAATAAAACCAATATTAATGATAAAGAATGTATATATCTAGATATAAACATTGAATTATCATCAATTAAAACTACTTTTAATTTATATCGTAAAGATGACATTTAAATTTACAAAAAATATTTTTTTGCATGAGCATTCATGCAGACCATATGTAAAATATTATACATGAAATAATGAAATTTTAAGAATTGCAACAATTTGTAACGATTATGGCTTTCTTCAGAATCATTTAAATACTTTAATAGATGCATATTTTAAACTACGTTAAAACTACATCATTTAAACTAGGTTCTATAAAAATATCATCAAGCAGAATATAGTAAAATATATAAATCAACACAATAATATTAAAAATTAATTTAAAATCATTAGCGGAAAATTTTTATGGATAATAAATAATATAATTTGTATTATAATAAGATACTATATAATTAACTTTAATTAGAGGAAATACCTCCTTAACACGTATTTAGCCCCGCTGCTATGTTGGGTAGAGGAGTTATGGGCCGAAACCTGATACAATAGCGGTTCCTCCTGATAACCTCCAATCCTTTTTCTGATACAACGTCTGTTATTTATTAGTCAATTCATAAAATTTACTTTTATTTTGAAATTCAATTTTTATTTTAACTAAATATAAGTTATATAAAGGTATTTAACAATTACTTATAATTTTTTATTTTCTAATTATTTAATTTTGCTTTATTGATTTAGCATTATTATATATATTTTTATTTATTTATTTTTGATTTTATAATTATATTAAATACGTAAACTCAGTTAGCTGAATTAATATATTTGCGATATAACGGCATTTATTATTTTTTAAGGTTTCGAAATTGCCAGTCTTTAAATCACGGTATGAATATTCTGCCCGGCAATAAATAATTATTATTATAATTAATTTATAATTCTGCCCGGCAACCTGCTATTTATCAATCTTTCTTTTAAAATATAGAATCAAATTTCAAAATAAATAAATCACTGACAATGTATTATGTTTTTGTCGGTGTAATTAAATGGTGTTAATTATTTAAATTGGTAATTTTTACTTTTAAAAGCTATTAGTAGATTTCATGATTTTGCTTACACAGATTTTAAAAGGAGCGTGCGCATTTATTAACTCAAAGTAAATGTGATATTCATAAGTACACAAATTATTTTTACATACTAAAAATATGTTGTAATAGCGGTTGAATAAATCGTTGAAACTCTTTAACGAAACAAGAATATAAATTGATAATTGTTGTAATTTAGAATTAAAAAACTTTTTAATAAAATTTGAACAAAATTCTCAAAACATAATGTTTATAAAAGGATATATTGGAAAATACTATTAATTTATATAAATCATAATTATTTATATTCCTTGGTAAAAATGAATATTAATAATTATTTAATTAATTAGATAATTAATTTGTTATTTTAATAAATTAAAAAATATATTATTTATTATTAATACATTTTGAGTAAAAAGTACTTTTTGAGTCAAAAGGACCAAAAAGTATTTAATAATTGTATTTTTAAAAGTTTTATTTAATAATAAAATAAATTAATTAGTAATTAATGATTAATAATTATTTAATTATTTATTAACAAATTAATATTTATCTTTTATAAACCATTCAGCATTTCATCAATGATATGCATATTACCAATATAATTAAAAAACGTTATTTTCTTAAAAATCCAAAATTACGAAAATATGATATTCGTAAACGGCCGTATAACAACAATTCAGTAAACAATAAATAAGGCATTTTTAAGGTGATAGTACAGTCAAAAGGATTCAAAAAGTATGTGGCATCAAAGAATAGGTGAATTGCTGTACTGTGATGTTGCTTCTGTCATTTTATTGTTTTAATAAAATGTGTAAAAAACTTGTAAAAGATTATTGAAAGGCATAATTTCTTTATTTGAAGGTAACAGAAGTAACTGCTGAAATATTGCAACTTATTTATTTTTCCGTCTAATAAATTTCTTGGTTCATTCAAGCTGCAATCAAAGAGTAAAAAGAATTAATAAATTGATATGTAAAATTCAAATTAAAGTCATATAGAACAGCTTCCGCAGCGCGTATTAAAATGTTATTATGTTGTAGTATTTCAGGAGGAACTCACTTCTAATGTTAAACCTGCAACTAAATTATCAAAATGCATGTTGTTAAGATCGTCAAATGACCACCACCCATCTCCAAAGCACAGGATCGTTCCGTACAGCGGAGAATCTAGGGTTGAGTATTTCGCCGCTCTCTCAGTAGACATCATCTCATACTATTAATGTGAAAATACACCATTATAGATCGATCTGAAATATAGTTAATAACGATTTTAACATCGATATAATATTGATAATTCATTAAAGAAAACAGTGAATTAGTAATAATTTGTTACAAACATCTACAGTAAATAACGATCTCTTGACGATTTATTTTAATTATTTGAAATCTCTGCAGAAGTAAATGATTGAAATATACCAAGATGTAATAAATATGAGAATATCAAATTTGGTGCTGAATTCAATTACTTATGGTTATGCGAGGTGAATGAATCTCGTAATATGCCGAGAAGGTAGTTTGTTGAAAAATACTTAAAATTTAGGCTTCTTGTAAAAAAAAGCATACGTGGATTTTTGGTTGCAGAAGGAAGTCTCTAAAAGATTTACTTGATGACTATTTGGGAAGGTGGTTAAAAAGGTTTGAGAAATACTAATATACTTTAATAAAAAGGTAATAACAATTAAGAAATCGTCAACGGTAGTATGCATTTTGAAAATATCAATCTTTAACACTTACATGGCGTGTGCACATCGAAAAAACTAATCAAAGTTTTATTGAAAACAATCAGCCTCTCCAAATTTAAATTAGTATAAAATAAAAAGATCTATTAATATTGATCGTTAGCTCAACAAACATTATTTGCTGATTTACTAAAAATTACGGAATAATGTAAGAAATCGTGCCTTACGGTTTTCATTATTGTATTTTATAGGCTTTGCATTGCAATCTGTAGATTGTTTCTATAAAAAATCAACATTGGCTCCTTTAATATTCTAGTGATGTATTACGGTTTCGTAGTCAAAAATACGATTATTATCAATTTTAATTCATGCAAATATTTCTACCAGTAATTATAGATCCAGATGACGTATCCACATGTTATATATAGGTAAAATCGAATTTGATTTACACCCGTATTGTTGGATCATTTTAAGATGCTTTAATATTTGAAAAATCAGTATCCAAAAGAGGTAAAAATACAACAAGAGTATTATTTAATTAAAAAGTCTCGGCATAATGCCACCTTCAGTTTTTGCTTATACACAACATCAAAACTACAGCGTTTGCAACTTTATATTAAATTTTGTCATCATTCACCACGGAAGAACTTCTCGACTTTATGGTGATTTTTTTCTTTTATAAAAGTCATACTTGTTTTCATCATTTAGCATTTTGTCCGTCATAAGTTGTTCTATCTAGTAGTCTTCTACTGTTGTACGTTCACAGTATCCTTTGATATCTGCGTTGATTATTGTTGTAACGAATTCATGTGACGGGTATTCTACACAGTGCGCTACTACACCGTCCGTATTAAATTTTTTAGGAACATTGTCATCATCTATTGACACTTTGTAATTTTCATATTTACCCGAGATTAATGACTTGATATCTGCCCTTCGATTTTTTAATCGGTCTTTCAATTGGCGTTTTGTTTCACCGACATATTGTTGTTAGCAACTCTTACAGGTTGCTAGATATACTACTCCTTCACTTTTACACGAATAATTTCCTTTGATCTTATGTTGTAGCTTCGTTTTGGTGCTTTGAAAATATTGACCTTCTTGGATTTCAAGACAGCACTTACAACGTGACTTTCTGCACTGGTTGACTCCAACGTACTCTTTGTTATTAGATTCTTTTCTCATTCCCGAGTAAACAATTAATTTCCTAATATTGCTAAAGTTTGTGCAATATGTGACCGGTTTTTTGCTTTCATTAGGATTTATTATTGATACTTCCTTAAAGCTCGCAATAGATCATTCGGAAGTGTTTTAAGAGCTGGGTGGAACATGGTGGATACATATCACATACTTTTATTTGCTTCAGGATTTCTTTGCTCTTTATTTAGAAGTGTTTGTCTACTTTGTGCTCGTGCTCTATTTATAGTCTCATATATTAGCCTGTTTGCATATCCTCGGTTTTGTAGGTGATAAGTAAGATTGCACATTTCAAGTTCCAAGGCCTCATTAGTGGAGCATATTTTCCTTGCCCTTAATGCTTCATTATATATAATATTTTTCTTTACCATTGCCGGGTAAGAGCTGTGTATATATAGGATGGAACCCAGGTCGGCTTCCTATATATCTTAGTATGCATCCTTCCGTCCTTTATTTCAATGTCAATGTCTAAGAAGTTTGTGTGATGGTGATTTGTATCTATTTGTAGTGTAAACTTTAGCTCGCTTTCTTTATTCAAAACACTAACCATGGCTTCAAAGCTTGCTTTATCACCAGGCCACACAAACATTATGTCATCTATGTATCTTATCCAAACGACTGGTTTGATTTGCTGTTTTTTTAAGAAAATATTCATCAATTTCTGCTAGATAGAGGTTTGCATAGACCGATGGTACAGCAGTTCCCATTGCTGTTCCTTGTAGTTGCTCAAAGAAGTGTTCCGGAAACTCGAAAATATTATTTCCCAACAGTCTTTATTAAGCTTAGTGTCGATGCAATCTTTTCTTTTGACCAATCCGCGTTTGACATTCGTGCTTCAGCTAATCGTATACCGTTGTCATTATTAATTGATGTGTATAGAGATTGGACGTCTAGAGTTGCTAATAGTATAGACATTTCTGTATTAAAGTGTTCTCTAATGCCGTTAATTTACATATAGCATCATCGCTGCTGTTGACAAAAGAATCTACGTTTTTTTAGAAGATCTTTGAGTTGTTTGTGTAGGTACTTCGACAGTAGCTCTGTTGGCATATTGCAGTTAGATATTATAGGTCTACCTGAGCATGGAATAATTTCCTTATTAATCTTAGGTAGCATGTAAAATTTTCCAGGGCTGCTTACTCTATTAATAAAAAACTTACTTTCTTCCTCTTCAACTGGTTCTAAAATACCAATAACAACCTTTTCAATTCTTTTAAGTACATCTTCTAATGTAATTTCCAGGTGCGATTCTTATTCTAGTTGTCGATTTGCTTAAATTAAATAATCCTTTGTATCCCATACTACAATATTGCCCCCTTTTTTATGGTTTTATAATTATATCAAGGTTCGTTTCGAAGTTCTTTCAAAGCGTTATGTTTCGATTCGAGATGTTCGGCTCGTAGTTGTTATTTGAGGTTATTGACGTATATTTCCTTAAGGCTTGATGACTAAAAAACCTTTTTGTCATTACGGATCTTAAGTTATCATCGTGCACGTTCTTAAAAGCTTCATGACTAGCACGTCCTACTGATTCATAGATATCTTGTCGACTACATTCTCTAGGAGTGGTAACGAAGTTCAATCCCAAATTCAACAAATCAAATTGTTCTTGTGTTAATTCTGTTTTTGATAAGTTAATTGATAATTTTATATGTAAATTAACGGCATTAGAGAACACTTTTAATACATAATATTAGCAACTCTAGACGTCCAATCTCTATACACATCAATTAATAATGACAACGATATACGATTAGTTGAAACACGAATGTCAAACGCAGATTGGTCAAAAGAAAACATTGCATTAACACTAAGCTTACTAGTGACGGGTATTCTATGCAGTAGCGCACTGTGTAGAATACCCGTCAAATGAGTTCGTTACAACAATAATCAGCGCAGATATCAAAGGATACTGTGAACGTACAACAGTAGAAGACTACTAGATAGAACAACTTATGACGGACAAAATGCTAAATGATGAAAACAAGTATGACTTTTATAAAAGAAAAAAATCACCATAAAGTCGAGAAGTTCTTCCGTGGTGAATGATGACAAAATTTAATATAAAGTTGCAAACGCTGTAGTTTTGATGTTGTGTATAAGCAAAAACTGAAGGTGGCATTGTGCCGAAACGTTTTAATTAAATAATACTCTTGTTGTATTTTTACCTCTTTTGGATACTGATTTTTCATAAATATACCAGTAATGGTATATATACCAGCTGTTTTTTTTTCTTGTAAAAAAATCTTCACTGTATTTCGCTGTCATACGAAAGGACATCACGTGTGATGCTGTATATATAGTATCGACACAAAGGGCACATAACTACGTGGGGGAATAGCTGTGATGTCAGAGAATAAGAAACAAGCAAAAAGGATAGTAGGACGGTTATTTTTTACGAGCGACTAGGTTTATCAGCTGGGATAGAAGCAGTGGGTAAACGCAAGAGCTCGCACTTACAAGAGCTATTCTATATGATAGGCATTAAATTCGTAGGCTGCAGCAGGAGTCATGAGTATGTCTTAACTGGTGTTCCGTTGGTTTTACATGTCGTGTACTTGTCGTCTTCCGTTGGTTTTGCAAGTCGTGTACTTGTCGTCTTCCGTTGGTTTTGCAAGTCGTGCACTGGTAGCGAAAGAAGGTATGCTTATATACATAAGGTATGTAAATTTGTTCAAACCATTATTTCAACAGCCCAGTTCATACATCTGGCTGTTGATCTGCCTACGTCGTGCCATCTAAACCAGATGCACGAACCGGAAATATGTGTAGGATCTTCGAATTCAGTTACATAAACGGTGCCGGAATTCTAAACAGCAATTGATACATTGCTTGGGATTGGTTCATCCGTTGATGAACATAAACTCGAACCTGCGTTTCCTTCGCCGGACGCGAATGCTGAGCCTTATGCTTACGTCATGATGGACACCCAGTAAAGAATCCATTTGGATTTTGAGTACTGGATAGACGAAGCAATATATAGGGCTCATCAGTCGAGAGAATATAATTATATTCCATCGCAATCTCGGAGGACAGCTCAAGATTTACTTCTTGACTGGGCATTAGAAACTTTCGAGCAGCAGAACGGTAGGGGTACTGAGCATTATAGGCGTCAACTTCATATAGCTCATTTCCCCGATGATACTGTCAGGAATCTGATTCCTCACTCCACAGGTAGAAACCCTGGGATGATGTCTCGATCTTCTCGGTGATACCGGATTTATTTCGGCCACCAATTAGAGGAATTGTTGATCAGATAACAAGATAGGACGAGTACGCAGTTCTACAACGGAATCTCATACTCTTGATGAAGGGGAAATTGACATCAAACGAGTATCTTAACATACTCGGTCAGCAAAACCCGACATTAATTATCCTTGCGCACTAAGAAATGTTCATTGAACGTGAACTGGAAAACATTGATCTTGGATCTTTGTTAAGAGAGCTTGTTAGGCTACGATCTACATCGTACCGACAACATCCCGAGGTTTCTGAGTTGACTGACATACCCCGACTTTTAGAACAAAGTAAGGCACCTGATCATGTTCGCTCAATCTTCCGCCACGGAGTACGGATTGACGTCATGCCGGTGAGTTGGCGCCGATGGCATTGAAACGTAAGGCTCGCACTTACAAGAGCTATTTAGTATTACACCAGCAAAAGCATAATAGCTCCTTTACCACGAAGGACTAAGCCACAGTACTGTTCCCGAGTTTTCTCAATGTCTAAGAAAGACTCCTACATGCTGATATATGACGGGAGGATATGAAATGGGTGTAAAACCCCAGATTTCTATCTGCCTTCTATATATCAAGTTTTAGACAGGGAACACGTACTGTGCAAAAATTAGTATGTAAAAATTTATTTTAAATCAATGTTTTACCAAATACCACTATGTCCTTCCGATTGGATTAAAACAGCCTTTGAATACAATGGTATTTACTATCATTATAAGGTTGTTCCTTTCGGTATACCTTGGGGACCCTTTTGGGCCCAATTGATTGACAATGACATTACTCATCTTGCTCGTAGACAAGGGGTTGAAACTTCGACTCATATAGATGATATGATCCTATCACACGACTATAAAGCTAAATTAGCTTTGGCAGCACGTAAGCGTCTTGCTCTCTGCAAAAGTGGAAATCTCACTCAAAACCTAGAGAAGTGCATCCTACGCCTCCGCAAAAAATTTACTTTTTTGAGAGACATTTGGTCGACTAAAGAGGTTCAGATTACATCTGATGCTTTATCTCGTTTTTGCGAGGCCGTAACGTATCTTAGGAATTTGAAATCTCCACCTTTTTTTACCACTGCGCATAAACTCCTATACCATAATGAACCTTGGCAATCCTGTTTTTTTAGAGTGGCTTATTAATAAAAAGCCCCTGATTTTACCAAGAGCAAAAAGAGCATGCCATGAAAATGTCTTCGTGGATGCGACCCAAAATCAAATTGGAATTGTTGGTCTTGAAGGGAAATATTACAAATATGCACTGACATATGATTTTTCAATCTTTGAGGCTGAATTATTAGCCCCCTAATGTGGTCATAAGCTATACCCATACGCTAAGATACATACCGATAATAAAGAAGTGTATTTTTCAGCGCTCAAAGGGAGAGCAAAAACGGTACCAATGGGTAACCTTTTCCTACAGGACATGCACGGTACTCCTATAGAATAGATAACCACTGCTTCTAACCCTGCTGATAAACCTAGTCGCTGGTAAAACATAACTGTCTTACTATTCTTTTTTGCTTGTTTCTTATTCTCTGGCATCACAGCTATTACCCCACGTAGCTATGTGTCTTCCGTGTCGATACTATATATACAGCATCACACGCGATGTCTTTCGTCTAACAGCGAAAGACTGAATATGTCTTTACAAGAAAAACAGCTGGTATATATAATCCGTGTATTAATATTATATATACATTTACAATTATATATAATTATCCAAAATTTAGATATATATGGTGGTACACGGATGTGGTGAGTAAACAACGGTCCAGGATTTCTTACGAAATGCGGCATTTATATAAAATGGTGTTGCGTGATAGACTGGAGTTCGATTCACAACTTGCAGTCACCATGTCCCTTCTAGACGACCACTTTAATATTGAAATGATGAAAACCCGGCAACACTCATCAGTAGAATGAAGTACCCAATGATCGTTTCGGTTGCTTGTGTTGCATGGTTGTTGCTGAATTGTCGCTGCACTCGTTGGATCTTTTATGGATATGGCATGTATAATAGTGGTGCACGGATGTGCTGAGTAAATAACGGTCCAGGATTTCTTACAAAATGAGGTATTTATATAAAATGGTGTTGCGTGATAGACTGGACTTCGATTCACGACTTTCAGTCACCATGTTACTTATAGAAGATCATTTTAGCATCGAAATGATGAGTATCCGGCAACACTCATCAGTAGAATGAAGTACCCAATGATCGTTTCGGTTGCTTGTGTGACATGGTTGTTGCTTAATTGTTGCTGCACTCGTTGGATCTTTTATGGATACGGCATGTATAACGGTGGTGCACGGATCTGCTGAGTAAATGACGGTTCTGATTTCTTACAGAATACGGAATTTATATAAAATGGTGTAATTTGATAGAATTGACTTCGATTCACGACTTTCAGTCACCCTGTCGCTTCTAGACAATCACTCATAAGTAAAATGAAGTACCCACTGATAGTTTCGATAATTCGACAATTCAGTACTCAATGTGCAGTAAATAAGTGCAGTACCCACTGATCGAATGCAGCGACAATTCAGCAACAACCTCTGCCTAGTATTTAAGGATGGTTCGCGCAGCAATTCAATCTGATATAGAACGTAAGCATCAGTCAATTAAGCACAGTGTCGTAAACGCCTTCATTCATAATGTCACAGAGGAACCGAAACGACCAGTGAGTTTTTCATTCTACTGATAAGTGTTGCCGGGTACTGTTCATTTCGATGATAAAGTGATCGTCTAGAACTGACATGGTGACTGAAAGTCGTGAATCGAAGTCTAGTATATTAAACAGCACAATTTTATAAACAATTGGACGACAGTCGGATGTCAAAGACGAAAAAGGATACGGTGTCTGAATCTCGATAGCACATATAGCTCCCATAGTCAGCGGGGTCTTACTTCGTTGAATTTCGTAGTGAGAGATTCATAATTCGAAAGAAATGGGTGTCCGAGAATAATGTCACTGCATAAATTGTTTAGGCACAAAAAGCGTACAGACTTGTATTCTGCTTCATTGATGGTCATATCGGCGGTACAGCAGTAAAGTATAGCGGATCGGTAGTCACTGGACGCCATGAACACTTTGTGCTTGATGAAATTCTTCTTAACTTTAAGCGTGTCTCCACCGTATTGTCAATGAAGTTCTCGCCGCTGCCCGTGTCTATTAACTCCATGACAGTAAAGTCGTTAAGACGTACTTTAATTTTTGCCCGGGCTATGTCGTCAGATTTGGCGGCAGATAATGATAGGTTAGCGAGAGACGGATATTGATTAGACTGTTCGATAGTTGTTGCAGCGGAACGAGAGACAGCGGTGGGGTCTGACCGGCAGACAATCGAAGAGTGACCGATTTTTTCGCATCTTCAACACCGCGCAAGCCTTGCGGGACATTTGATCCGCGGGTGTCGATCCCGTCCACAGAAAAAAGCATGTGTATTTTGAATCGAGACTAAAGCACAGGGTGGTAAAGTATCTTCTGTGTTCGGAGACTGCTGACACATGTGCATCTGACATTCGATATGCTTAAGCATTTTATTGCGCGAAATCCAGTGTTTTGGCCTTTTCAACTGCAGTCAAAAAGGTGAGCTTGGGACCTCAAGCAATCTTTGCCTGATGTCGCCAGATCTTAATCCAGAAATGAATGCGTCACGGACACATAAGCTGCGATGTTCGTCGGCTTTTACATCTTTGAATTCGCAATTCTTGGCCAGCTGATACAATTCCTGAACGAAATCATCTATTGACTGATTCTGAGACTGTTTGCAGGAGCTTAGCTGAAACGTGCAAATACTTTGTTTCTTGGCTTCAGGTACAAGTCATCCAGTTGTTGTAGCGCGATATTATACACGTTGGTCGTCGAAATGTAGCTGTAGACGCTAGGCGACACGTGATTTATGAGTATATCGAGCCTATCGTTTTCGTTTAGGTCGGTAAGTTTCGTCAGATACTTTTCGAAACGCCGTTTCCAATGTGTCCATGAATTTTCTGATTCGGCTGTGTTGATCGGCGTTGCAAATGTTTCAGGTTTGAATAGCTTGTCCATATACTGCAAAGACCACAAAAATAGTTGAGTAAACTATGGTAAGAGGAAAGTCGATTGTTTTTATTCAACTATCTAAAAATACACAATCATAAATTATCACAATACGACAATTATATAAATAGCCTCAAATTAACATATGATGCTGTTGACCAGGTTGCAGTGAACATCAAACATATTATTCTGACGGCGATGGAAGCTGGCAAAAGAGAGCTGTGCATTAAGCTAGCTATAAGATTACAGACACTTGAACTTTATCGAATAATTCAGCACATTTGAAGATTATTAGAAAACAATTTGCTGGAGTATGACTTGGATGAGGGTCTGATTCAATTGAACGAATAAGAGCAAATACTTACTCAAACAACAAAATTCGAAGAAAAATCATTTGACGATATTTTTTGTTGTTCGCCTATCAAGTTCAAATCAGAGAACAGGGGAAATGAGTCTGAATCAGATGAAAACCAATTGACGGAAACTGAAATAGAAATGAGAGTGCGCCAGCTCCTGGAAAAAGATATAAGTGAGTTCGAAGAGCTAGATCTATCATTAGAATCCATCGATTATAGTGATATAGTGAGCAGTTTGAAAAATAGTGATGAAAATTCAGTATTTGAATCAACAAGCCGTATTAGTGACAGTCAAAATGAGTGTTTTGACAATGAAATGATTTTCTACACAAAGCAAAGAGAATGAAAATATATATAACAAGATAGTGGAAAAAATGACGAACATAGCCTAACAGATGAAAATACAGAGAAATCGAGTTATTACAAAAGTGAGGATCAAGATGGATTCTCAACTATTGCATCACAACTAGAAGATCCTACATATTTTAATATGTGAAAATAATAGGTTCCATTGAGTTTTCCCATTGCTGACTTGTACACGATAAAATGTTTGTGATACATACAAAAAAACTATAAAGCCTGAGCACTGGTAGAGGTATGTCGACGATCTTTTTGCCATTTTTGATATAGACCCAAAAACAATGGATATCGAAATACTTAATAAAGATGATAATGCAATACAATGAAAGGTTAATTTTGACGACAGGAAATTTGATAAATTTTCTAGATGTTAATGTATTGAGAATCAATGACAACATATTGGCAAGGAGTTATTTCTGTTACAAATTTTGGAGGCATGTCGGAGCTATCAAAAGATTTTGATTGTTGCAATTCTACTGCAAAGTTTACTGCGATTTCAAATGATTCTCAAAGTAAAGTAAGTAATCTTTCTGGAAAAGACTCTGAACTTATCAAGGTTAGTAATGTTTGTGTTTCAAAAAATGGAGTGGAGCAGTACCTCCCTCCTGTTGCAAAACTAGCGCACTTATGCGTAACCAAACCATCCAAACCAATTCAAAAGCACGCCCTTTTTGGCACGTTTCTTCGTGAATTTGCCCTTATGGTCAAGAACAAAGTTTATTTTAACTCTGTTAAAGCCCTTGAGAACACTCTCAGGGTGTCCTTCGCCAATGGTACCATTCTTGACGATTACCGAAAATACTTTTCAATTAATCTTTCTTCTCTTGGATCTATTTCCATTCTGTCACTGAAATGCACTGTAAGAGTCTCGAATTATTCGTCCTTCAATTCCGACGAGTATGTTGAACAAGTAAAGAAACAATTTAAATTATTTTCTATCAGGCATGTGCTGGGTAAAGGCGGTAACCGTTTTATGGACTTTAATCTGAAATTCATGATGATTAGTGAGGACACCCTCACTTACCCCCATTGCCAGAAATACCATGGCTGGGGGCATTGGTTGTCCTCCTGTGCTCGATCTCTGATTTGTGGTGTGCGGCAAGCTGGATAGCCCGCACCTGGTTAATAAAGAGAAATGCTTAGCTACACCCTCTTGCGTTAACTGTGGTGGAGTGCACCCCGCATGGTCAAGAAAGTGCACCATATTCAAGGCTTACAAACAGAAATTCTCTAAACCTATTTCGAAATCGAATTCTGCTGCCGCTACTCATCCTGATCGAATCTCCAATAATGACGTTCTTCCTCTACTAGCAAACCAGAAGAAGTCTATTATTAACGAACTTTAAGCATTTTTGATGCCCTTGGTGTCCTCTCTTGTAGGCACGCCCACGGTGGCACCTGTTCCTGCCGAATTATTAAATACCCCCGCTCTAAGAAGCGTGGCGGGTCAGCTCGATCTACTCCACCAATCAAGATCGGGAAGTTGCTGAGTTTGAATGCCTCTCTGGGAAATGAAGAAACTGCCATGCGGGTCCGACCCAGGTCGGGGCCAGTGGCAAGGTGGAACCCTATTGCACTAGCTGTCTAGGTTGGCATCCTCTTTCCAACTAATTTAACACATGGTGAGTAAGCCCGAGCCTTTTTCACTGAATATTCATCAGTGGAATTCGGGAGGTGCTTCTGCCCTTATACTTTTAACTGGTATAGACGCAGATGTTATAGTCCTTCAGGAGACGCGGTATATCCGTATCCACCAGGACATTACTCGATTTATCCCTAAGCACATATGTTCCAACTTTACTCCATACATAACCCCGCCTCACTCCTCTTCTTCTCAAGTACTCTCGACCTTAGTTAAGTGCTCTTTAAGATCTTCTCTCTTGCAAAACTACACTTATCCAGCACTGTCTTGTCTAGTAGTGTCACTCGTTAAGAACGGTAAACGCCTTAGTCTTGCCAACGTTTACATTCGTCCTAGCGGAGATTCACAAGAACCGTGACCTCCTGGATGGGATTATTGACGGCGGCTATGACATGGTACTAGGTGACTTCAACGACAGAACTGGTCGTTGGATTAATGCAGCACTTCGCAGAGCCAGGAACGATTATCTTATTCATAAACCACCGTCCCCAACCTTTCATTGCACATCAACGAATTCACTCCTCGACTTACTATTGCTACATGAGAGGTGGTTGTTTAAACCCCTCTGTACGGAGCAATCGCGTCAATATCTGTCCACCTCTCATGATCTAATTTGTTGGCGGATAGAGGAGGATACGCGGCTTCGTAGAAGATTCCACCTTGATTCGATCAGAGTGGCTTTCTTCCAGGCAGCTATCCAACGCTTCCCCCATATTGGTAATAAGAGTTTAACCGAATTTAACTCTTATCTCTCTTCGCAAGCTACCGCGTTTCTTTCGACAACCTCTAACGGTCGCATTTTCAGTCCCACTCCGACAAAACTCAAGGTCCTAGCTAAACTACTTAACCTCCCTTCTCTCTCTTCTTCTGCCAAACAGACTCTCTCGAGCAAATACTGGCGCACCAGATACTGGTTCCAGCTGAGTAGGGATAGGGCGAGTATCGCTCGTCTTAAACCTTCTCAGTCTTCCTTTTGGAAGATGTTCAAGATGGAGAAGTTTGCTGGCTGGAGGGATAGGGGTGGATCGGTAGTATAGGCCTTGACAAAGTTTTGGAGGAGTCTCTAGCCTTATACAATTATGGAGCCACTCAATCACCGCAACCAATCCCGCTCTGGGGAGACTTCAGGAGTAGAGACTTATCTGTGCCAGATATTCTCAACGCCTGGGGGCCTCTACAGGGCACCTCCAAATCCGTCGCTCCACTCTCTTCTCGGGTATGTCAGCTTTTGACAACCGATCAAAGAAGGTAGGTGGCCGTCACAATGCTATTAGCCACCTATCCGATGTGGCCGGCATCAATGTTAGTAAAAGAATTTTATCTAAGAAATGTCCGGTCTCTTGTCCTAAAGACCTGCAGCCCATTTCGATTCAAAATTCCCTCGTTTCGATCTACGAAAAAGCGCTTGCGCGTAGAATCCGCGATCATCTAAGTAAGCGAAATTTAATCCCACCTGATTTCCATGGGTTCGTCAAATGTCGCTCGGTCCATTCAGCGGTAGGTGACGTGCAACGGTTCTGTCGGGAGAATAGGCATTTAACTCGTTGTGGCTGTTTTCCTTGATTTTTCCGCTGCTTTTGACCACATTTTCATACCTTTTGTTATCTCTTCTTTCAGGTCCCTCGGGTTGCCTGCGAGAATTGTTAACAGGGTGGAGATACTGCTGTACACCAAGCGATTTTACTATGATGATGACCCTGATGCGCGTCAGTTCTACCCTATTACGGGTGTACCTCAAGGTTCCCCTCTCTCCTATCTTATATCTTGTTGCCTCCATCAATCTGCTCAAAATATTCAAACGTGATCAACGTCTAGTGGTGTACGCTGATGACACCACAACCCTGTTCTCTGGACGCAGGTTTAAGGACGTAGTCTCTGACATCAGCCGATTCTTTTTAAGATTAAATGACCAGTTGCCCAGGTCCAATCTTGTTTTAAACTCCGCCAAATCGCAGGTGGTTGTCTTTCATGGCTCCCCTGCGACGAAGCAAAAGCTTAAGAGACTAGCACTCTCTGCTCTTGCCTCATTATTTGCCTCTGATCCACTCCCTACCTTCACAAGTCGAGTAAAATACCTGGGGTTCACTGTTTCGGTGAACTGGTCGGCGAAAGCTGACCTAGATAGATTTAAACGTATCCTGAAGAGAGCTAGTTGGGCTCTGAAACGGGCCCAGCATCTGTCGTTGAATGGGAATACCCAGGTGCGCCTCTGGGGCACTTGGGCTATCTCGGGATTAGTCTTCTTCTCTAGAGGACGTCCCCCAGAGCAAAGACTAAGGTTTCTTAAGCTCCTCATCTCTCGCTTACCCAACATAGTCCGCGCTGACTGGTCTCTTCGGGGGGTGAAAGACCCCGGGTGGTTCAGTCGGAAAGCGGCGTGTTGGATTGGTTGGGGGCTCAGATCCCCATGGATTTGAGGCCTACGCAATGAGAAGAAGTGATTATGAAGAATATGAAGAATATGCCGTCTCGTTGTTGACTTTACTTTTTATAACTTATTTACTTATTTATCCCTGTTATGTGTAACATGTTGTCTTTTATTAAGAAAATCTTTATTATTATATTGGCAAACGTTTTTAGAAAACCTTATATCCCACATGCGCTTACTCCTGGAACACGCACATTGCATATGGATCTAAAACTTCAGCAGCGAGTTTTTTTATTAAGGGCCCTGACGATATGCAATGATAAAGAATATGTAAAGAAAGATAATGGGAGAATAAATTGCATGTTAAGAAAATGTCAATATCATGAATGAGCGATTAAAAAGGCATTAAAATTCGCGATTAAAGCAATGTGCGTCTCTAGACCGTTAACATCACAAGAAGATGTTAAGCACCTAAATAACGTTCATTGATAATACTGTAAACATACGATTGAAGACATTAGCTTCAAAATTCCGGAACAATCTAAAACAATACTACATAGCCGATGCTAAATTCAGTGGTACTTTAAACACAAACCAGTAATAACATCAGAATGCGTAGTACGTGCCATTTCTTGTACAGACTGGTAAAAGACTTATATTGGACAATCTAAGCAAAGCTTAAGAAAGAGAATTTACCCACATAACTGCTATCTGAGGAAAATTTATGCATATTCAGCAATCTTCAATTATGTTATAGAGACTGATCATAACGTTGATTTTGAAAGCACCGACATCCTTACAACGAAGACTCATTCTGGAATCTTTCTACATATCTAACTTTCCTACAATAGAAGGGAATAAATCTAATTGGCCTTTAAAAATCCCTACACAAGTATACAATGATGTGAGTAAGAAACTTGCTAAGCATCGCGATAAGCTTCTCAAAAAGAAATCACTTTCAACTGATAGTAAAATTACACAATTTTAAATTGTATTTGATTAACATATTTTTTCCTCTATTTTCGTATTGAAAAGGACTGCTAAGTACAGTCGAAATATCAAAATAATAAATTCAATATCTTATATTCTCTATGATGGTTTGCAGTCAATTAATGGATTAAATGTGTGCAGACATAGTGCGTAACATGAGATTCTTGGCTTTCAGAATGTATTTGTATGGATCATTTTTCCTCTATTACTATCAAATCTAGAAATAAATTTCATAATATCGTTTCAAACGTGGTTTCCATTGTAAGGAATAATCTTCGATGTTTAGCATTGCTGCTGAATCCATTGAAGTAGGACCCATGACTAATACTCTAAAGTATTGTATGTCTTCTACATAATTGCGAAACGATGAGGAACATCCCGTTTGTTAGCAGTGTCTACACCAGAGTCTGTAGCCTTTTTACATGCATTGTCGATTACAGCAGTTGAAACTCGCATGTAAGACATGACTTTCACAATATCGATTGGCATGCGTCAGGGAGTTCCTGTCGATAAAGAATTCGCATGGATTCTTTAGCGTTAAGTCAGATGCGTTCGGCCACTACGCACTAGAATAAACAAGAAAAGAAAAGACACGTTCGTCATACAATGATAAACAAGCTGCTAGAACAAGCGCTTTGTAACGCCGAAATACCATGACGATTAGAATCGAACGGGCTTGCGCGTGACGATGACAGGCGTCCCGGTTGTTGTTCGTTAGTGTCATGGACAGGCGGTCTACACTTAGTGTTGAACTACACTTGTCCATATACTATGGCAGGTAGCTACGCTATGCATGCTGTCGTCGGTGCCGGAAAGGTGGCAGGACTCACCGAAACACGAAAAAGCGCAATATATACATGTATCGATCAACTAACATACGAGTTTTCAGTCGGTTGCAATCGAAACATGCAGCGCATATGGCTCAGCAACCAGAGCATATATTGCACGCCTGTACGAGATGCTGAGAAAGACAACAGGCTGTGCAAGAGCCGGCATCTACCTGATTCAGCGGCTAAGCGTAGTTGCCCAGCAAGGTAACGCTGGTTGCCTTATGGATGCGATAGACAATAAAACCATCGGGCAAATTTTAATGAACTTGTGATTTTATTTTCCTGTATCTTTTATTTCTCTATTATTTCTACTATAACTTTGAATATATTTAAATGAAAAGAAAAATACTCTAAAGGAATAATTCATAACGCCACCGTTTAATTAAGTGCGGTATTCTCGCATGGATGTCAACAACAATTTCTTGGCACAACAACAATTTCTTGGCAAGAAAAAAGTAGCACAAGATTTTATTGTCAACCACTGATCCGGGTAACGGGTACGGAGGCAGTGTATGATCCAAACTACTCCAGACATCGCGATTCTGAGAGATGCTAGAGTTCGCTTTTAGATAGCCCAAGGCGTTATTCAGCCAGTTTCAAGATTTGATTTCACCACGGGTACCGGGATCTACCTCGAGGTCTCTTTCCGAGAGTCAGGCCTAGAAACCCCTTAGAGGAAGGCGATCCCGAGAATCCTCAGAACGTGTCCTAGCCACTCAACTGACTTTCTTCTATGTGGTAAAGCAGCGAATTTACTCCGAATTCATCTCTAATGACCAAATTCCTAAATATTATCTCTAAGGCTAAAATCGGTCACACTGTGAATAAACCTCATTTCGGTCGCTTGTATTCGAGATATTATCCTTTCGGTTATAACCCAAAGCACATTATCATACGTTAAGATTGGAACGAAGATTGGACGGTAAACCAAAAATTTCGCCCGAATATTCAACTCCCGCTTCACCACCACATATATGTACAAAGAACGCATTGCTGCGTTAGCTAAACTGATCTGCTTCTCAGTTTCACTGATGTTCCTGTCGTCTATTGAGAACAACACCCAAGATATTTGAAGTCCTCCACATAAGGAAGAACCTTTTTCCCGATCCGGTTTGACATTAACAGATGAATTTAAAACGAACATATAAAGACAGTCTCGGAGGTACTAACCAACATCCCTGATGCTAGACATTCCATCGTAAATTGATCTAGTAAGCATTGTAAGTCCACAGGACTTGAAGCTATCAAGCAAAAAGCAGAGATTATATCCTGACGGAACAGATTTGAAAACCCACTTTCGACATATCAGTCTGTCTCGTAATTTTGTCCATCTAACCAAGGAACAAAAGTGGAAACAAAGGACAACCCTGACAAGCCCAACGCCTACTGGAAACGATTCAGTCTTCTTCTTGACTGTCATCCAGAACATCTTCGAAGCTGACATTTAATCAAGATCTAATGGCTCTCCAAATTTCTCCCAAGCCGCCTATTTCGCTTTGGTAGCTGCTCGAGCTGAAGGTAGCTGATCTTTGCCTACGGTAAATGCCACAGCTTCCACTGATTTATCTGACAAAGTTGCCTTATAAGCAATCTTCATCTGTTAGACAAAATTGCTAACTGTTGCTTGTTCGAGGATTCCGTCTGCGACAAGCACCTAGGGCCTCGGGCCAAAACTTTTCACAATTGCTTTGGTAAGCGAGGATTTGAACATATCCCATTCCTGATTAATGTTGGTTACCTCCTCTGGCAACCGAGAGATTTCCTCCCGGATGTGACCAGAAAAACGTTATTTGACAAGAAACATCTACAAGACGCTCTAGCGCGCCCTCACACAACGTTTGGGTTTACAAGGCTTGTTTTGCATCCGATCCGGCCATCGAAGCTTACTAACTACAAGGTAATGACCGGTCGACAGCTCAGCCCCTCTCTTCACACGAGTGTCCAACATAACTTCGCAGATCAGATTAAACGATTACAAAATCGATCATTGATCTTTGACTCATAATCATGATGCCATGTACATATATGGATCACCTTATATTCAAGAATAGTGTTGGCTATGATAAATTATTACGAGAACAAAAGTGCAATAATTTAACACCACTCGCATTCAGATCGGAAAGTCCGTTCCTCCCCAACATTTCACTCAAAGTGCTACTGTCGTTACCAACATGAGTATTGAAGTCACTCAATAAAACGAGGGAATCTCCCACAGGAGTACTATCAATCAGAATAAAGATCTTACATGAAGACTCCGTATTCATAGATAATGTTGAGAGCATAAGCACACACAAGTGCTATCCTCTTTCCATCTTTGACTAAACGTCCCAGAGACGCCAACCTTTCGTTCACAAGGTTAAATTTCTCTCTATCACGAACGATAACTGGGACTTGTGAGTATCTCTATATCCGCATGTGTCGCTTTCCGTTGGTAACTCCCGAATAGTTCAAAGTATAACCTTGATCCAAAAGTTTAGTTCCAGTTCCATAATAGTGAAGAGAAGTGACTTCGATTACTTCTAGACCGAAGCGAACCATCTCTCCAACTAATTCTGGTTCCTTCTCGGCCAGCGAGATGACATTACCCGTTCCTATATGAAGGTCAGTCCGTTTCGGATGTTGATGTCTCTTTCGATGTCTCCGTACAATTACCCGGTCACACGACACCCGACAATGAAACTCCTTCGGTCAGTGGTGAGTTGACCATTATTCATCGGTCCTAATTTATTTCTCGTAAATTTCTTGCATGTCATTTTCATTGTATTGATTTTGCTTGTTTGGCTATCTCTTGTTACCGATATCCTTTGGTGATCCAATATTGCTTATGTAAGGAACCAGGCTTCCATGACTCTCTTCCGCCTTTTCGTTAATTTTCTAATCCACCGTTGGAGTCATCGGAGTAATTTTGTTTGCTCGGTTATCTCTCGATCCCGATATCCTTAAATGATCCAACATCTCTACTGTGAATAAACAGGCCTTCTGCATCTATTTCGCCTTTTTGTCCATTGTTCAATCAGCCGTTGGAGTCATCGGAGGGATCTGAGATAGTCTATGAAATGACTATCCTTTGGCTGATACAAGCCGTCAAATTATTTAGCCATTGATCGACTAATGTCGAACATATGTTGCCTAGACCGCTCCACGATAAGGCTAATTGGCAATATGTGCCAGCTTAATACTTAATCGACTGTCATCTAGCGACTCACGACGGATGCATGGATGTCTTATTTCTAAACAGTCACGCATAGGTTTGCAAGTGTCCGTGTAAGAGGGGATTATATTGTCTTGCTATTAGGATGTTTGTATACTCTTGTAATTGAATGTAAAAACTGATTTAAAATTGAAATGTTGACGACTATTTTCCTTCTGTATGCTACTTTAATCCTATATAAAAGCCAACATGATGTTGGATTATAAATATGATTAAAATAGCGTGCTAAATAAAAATAGTCATCCAAATTTCAATGGTAACAATGGCTGCTATATCAATTTAAAAGGGAGTTTAATGTTTACTGCTCAATTATTTGCTGTCATTTGTGTCTCTATCTTCGGCATCACACCTTTAGTAAAGAGGAGTTATGTTATCACTCTCATCACTTGACGAAGCGGAATGTTGGTGAATAACGATGTGACGTCTGCTGTCATGAAAAGTGCAGAATTTCCATAAACGTTTTTTACTTCAACTGAAAATTATGCTTGACTTTTAAAAGTTAAATATTTTGAAACAGCTGAAATTATAAATCGTTTACAAAAATGCTGAAAATAATATACGTTAAAATTGTTTGTTTAAATATTTATGATGATTTTATGATAATTTTAGAATTTATGATGGCATCTAATATTTATTCTAATAGAATGTATATTAATTTTCTTATAAATTTCAATTTTAAATTTTAAATTTATAAATATTAATTATTTTAATCTCATAAAATAATTATTTATTATTTATAATTATTTATTATTTAATGATTTTTATCCATCATTATTTTTAATTTAATTGGATAGACCGTTATATAATCGGAATGATGGCACCGACATGTTAAAATTGCAAAAGCAATTTTAATTGCTAAAAAGCGATTTTAATTGCTTAAAATCAATTATAATTATATCATTATATTATATCGTTATAAGATATAATTATCTTATAACTTATTATATCTTATTATATATTATATAATAAGATATAATATATCTTATTATATATAAGTTATACAAGTTATATATCTTATAACTTCTTATTTTATTATATCTTATTATATCGTAGACTCATTTATCTGATATGATCATATATAAATACATATATAGCAGTTCATCGTGTTGACCTATAATCCTTATTCTGATATAACGTCTGTTATTTATTAGTCAATTCATAAAAATTGACTTTTATTTTAATTATAAATTTTATCGTTATATAAATATTAATTGTATAACATCTTATATAATTATTTATAATTTATAAATAATTTTAAATTATTTAATATCTAATATAGTATTTAATATCATTTAATATTCAATTATTTTAAATTATTCATCTTTATTTATTTTTCTGCTTATTTTTATTCAAAGTTTGATGAATTTTTTCTTTATCTTATATTAACAAAAAAGCCGGTTTCTGTAAATTTATACGGTCATCTCCCTTTATAAAAATTTTATCAAACAGAAGATAGTAAAATATATAAATCAACACAATAATATTAAAAATTAATTTAAAATCATTAGCGGAAAATTTTTATGGATAATAAATAATATAATTTGTATTATAATAAGATACTATATAATTAACTTTAATTAGAGGAAATACCTCCTTAACACGTATTTAGCCCCGCTGCTATGTTGGGTAGAGGAGTTATGGGCCGAAACCTGATAACATAGCGGTTCCTCCTGATGACCTCTAATCCTTTTTCTGATACAACGTCTGTTATTTATTAGTCAATTCATAAAATTTACTTTTATTTTGAAATTCAATTTTAAATTTAAACTTGGTATAAATTATAAAATAATAATAAGGATTTTATTAAAAAACACAACAGATAACTAAACGAATCATAAATAAAAAATAGACAAGGAACAAAAACAGTTAATATATTCCAAAATCATACTTAATCTTCATCAAGTCTTCCGCCAAACTTCACGGCCTCAGGTCCAGTGAGATCTGATCCCTCCAACCAATCAAACACGCCGCCCTCCGACTAAACCACCCGGGATATTTCACCCCCAAAGAACCAATCGAGGCGAGCTATGCTGGGTAAACGAGTGACGAGGAGTTAAATAAACCTTAGCCTTTCCTCGGAAGGATGTCCTCTAGAAAAGAAGACTAATCCCGAGATAGTCCAAGTACCCCTAGAGGCGCACTTGGGTTTTCCCATTCGATGACAGATGCTGGGCCCGCTTCAGGGCCCACTTAGCTCTTTTCAGGATACGTTTAATTCTATCCTGGTCAGCTTTCGCCGACCAGTTCACCGTAATGGTGAACCCCAGGTATTTTACTTGACTCGTGAAGGTAGGGAGTGGTTGATTAGTCGAAATGGAGGAGAGTGCAGATAGTGCCAATCTCTTTAGTTTTTGCTTTGTTGCAGGGGCGCCATGAAAGACAACCACCTGCGATTTAGCGGAGTTTAAAATAAGATTAAACCGGGTTAACTGGTCTTTTAATCTCAAAAGGAATCAGCTCATGTCCGAGACTACGTCTTTGCACCTGCGTCCATAGAACAGGGCTGTGGTATCTCCAGTGTAACAAGATGTTGTTCGCGTTTAAATATTTTAAAGAGTTTAATGGAAGCAGCTAGGAACAAGATAGGAGAAAGAGGGGATCATTGGGGCACACCCGAAATAGGGTAGAACTGACGCGCATAAGGGTCGTCTTCATAATAGAATCGCTTGGTGTACAGCAGTATCTCCACCCTATTAACATGTCTTGCAGGCAACCCAAGGGACCTGAGAGAAGAGATAACAAAAGAAATGGAGATGCAATTAAATGCAGCAGAAAAGTTAACGAAAACAGCCACAGCAAGTTGATGACTATTCTCCTGACAAAACTTAAGCACTTCACCTACAGCTGAATGGACTTAGCGACCTTTGACGAACCCATGGAAATCTGGTGGGATTAAATTTTGCCTATTCTGATGATCGCGGATTCTACACGCAAGCGCTTTTTCGTAGATCGACACGAGGGAATTTTGAAGCGAAATGGGCCGTAGGTCTTTAGGACATGAGACCGGATTTTTCTTAGGAATAAACACACGTCTACTAATGTTGATGCCAGCCACATCGGAATGGGTGTCTAGGAGCATTGTGACGGCCACTTCTCTTCTTTGTTCGGCTGTCAAAAGCTGACAGACACGAGAAGAGAGTAGAGTGACGGATTTTGATGTGCGCGGAATAGGTACCAAGGAGTTAAGAATATCTGTGACAGGTAGCTCTCTACTCCTATAGTCTCCTCAAGGCGGGATTGGTTGAAGTGATTAGGTGGCTTCATAATTATGTAGGGTTGGTGACTCCTACAGAACATTATCAAGACCTAGTTTACCAATCCAACCCAAGGCTCTATCCCTCCAACAGACAAACTTCTTCTTGAATATCTTCCAGAAAGAGGACTGGGCTGGATTAAAGGATACAATGTTTGCCCTATCCTCATTCACTTGGAACCTATATTTAGAGCTCCAATGTTCTTTCGAGAGAGCTTGTCTGGCGGAAGCAGAGAGATTGGGAAGACGGAGCATGTATGGTAATGTCTTAAGTTTTGTCGCGGTGGGACTGAAAATACGACCTTTGTAGGCAGTTGAAAGCATCACGGTAGCTTGCGAAGAGAAGTAGGAATTAAATTTGGTTATACTATCATTAACAATTCGGGGGAAGCGTTGGATAGCTGCCGTAAAGAAAGCCACTTCGATAGGATCAAAGTGGAATCTCCTTCGAAGCAGCGTATCCTCTTCTATCCGCCAACGAATCAAGTCATGAGAGATAAACAGATGTTGTAGCGACTGCTCCGAACAGAACTATTTTAACAACCACCTCTCGTGGAGCAGTAATAAGTCGAGGAGTGAATTTGTTGATGTGCAATGAAAGGTGGGTGACGGTGGTTTATGAATAAGATAACCGTTCCTGGCTTCCCCGGAGTGCTGCATTAATCCAACGACCAGTCATGTCGTTGAAGTCACCAAGTAACATGTCATAGCCGCTATCTAGATTCCTTTACAGGAGGTCACGGTTCTTGTGAATCTCACCTGGACGGATGTAGACATTATCTAGTCTGAGGCTTTTACCGTACTTATAGAGTGATATAACTAAACAAGACAGGGCTGGACAAGAATAGTTTAATAGAACGGAAGATCTTAAGGAGCATTTAACTAGGGTTACAAAACCTTGAGATGAAGAGGAGTGATGTGGAGTTATGTACGGAATATAGTGAGAATATATGTGTTTTAAGATGAATCGAGTAATGTCCTGGAGGAAACGGACAGCCCGCGTCTTTTAAAAGACTATAACATCTGCATCTTTACCGGATAGAAGTCAGAGGGCAGAAGCACCTCCCGAATTCTACTGAAGAATGTTCAGTGAAAAAGGCTTACGAGTACTCTACATTGTGTTAGGTTAGCTGGGTGAGATTGCCTAACCTAGACAGAGCCAGCGGGTAGAAAGGTCGCCCTTTCTGCCACAAGTCCCCACTAGGGAATGCACTTGCCTACGGGCAGTATCTTCATTTCACTTCAGTGCCTAAGATCTTTTAGATTTGATTAATTTACTAATCTTCTCTTGGTCATAGCGTGAGCTAAAGCCTCCCTCTTCTTAGATTCCGGAAGAACTAAACTGGAAGCCGGTGGAGCTGAAAACACCAATGCGAATTGGCTTGCGATCAGGACTTGTATTTCTTTGAGCGTGGCTTGTTTCGATGATTGCATCAGCTGTAGATGTCACTATCTGTCATTCTGGACGCTGCCGCCACGAGAGTGGCGGTAGGTTTACGTGGCGAGATATGTCTAGCAACATAGGCATTAAACGAAGAGCATTTTCGGGTCCAAGCCGGATGTGCTCCCACACAATTGGAGCATTTAGGGTAGAAGTACACTTTCTCCCAGCCAGGTCGCAGTTCGCCGAACCATAGTATCCGCATGTTCAAGAAGGCACGCAGTCCGACTCCCAATGCCCCCATTTGTGGTACTTATTGCAGTGGGGGTAAGTTTTGTTATCAGAACTGACGTGCTTGAAGAGAATATTGAAGCCCAGAAAAGGGTTACAGGACGACAGTGCAAGAACATCAGCATTATCCAGAGAGGAAGTAACAAATCCAATAGGGAGGGTTAATCCACTCCTCCCCATTGCTGAACGAAAATTAGAGACGTTGAATTTTTTCTCTAAGGTCTTAATGTATTCATCGTCCATGAGAGGGGGAATATTCGTTAACTTTAATGAAGCCTGTATAGGCATAGACATGATTGAGCCCAGGTGAGCCAAATTAGAAACGAAGAAAGCCTCGTACTCCTTCGCCAAACCAGGAGAACGAAAGATATCTTGATTTCACAATCGTAATATTTAATGAAGTTAAATAGCACTCTGTTTTTGTAGTTGATTGTGAAAGTACGAAGAAATAAATTAAAAATTTGGTCTTTCTAAAGGCTCATTAAACTTGATTTGAATAAGGTTCTTAGATTTTGGGATAAGGAGAAGCTCCCCTGAACCCCCTTGATTAGTAGACACAAAAACATTACTAACCTGAACGGAATCCGTAGAACAAACCTGCTTCACGTCTGAATATAGAGGAATTTCCATCGAATTGTAAGCATTTTTAATGAATTATCTCGAATCCTTTGATAGTTTCGTATGATTTATGAATAAATAAGGGTTTTATTAAAAAATACAACCGATCAAAAAACTAGATAACATAATTAGCAAAATAGTAAGTACGACCAAATCTTCCAACGACTGCAATTTGCACTGGTCTTCTTATTCCCACTTTTACGGCCTCAAATCCAGAGGGATCTGAGCCCCCAACCGATCCAACACGCCGACTTCCGACTAAACCACCCAGGGTCTTTCACCCCCCCCCGAAGAGTCCAGTCGGCACGGACTATGCTGGGTAAACGAGAGATGAGGAGCTTAAGAAATCTAGCCTTTGCTCTGGGGGACGTCCTCTCGAAAAGAAGACTAATCCCGAGATAGCCCAGGTACCCCAAAGGCGCACCTGGGTTTTCCCTTTCAATGACAGATGCTGAGCCCGTTTCAGGGCCCACCTAGCTTTCTTCAGGATACGTTTGAGTCTATCCAGGTCAGCTTTCGCTGACCAGTTCACCGTAACGGTGAACCCCAGGTATTTTACTCGACTTGTAAAGGTGGGAAGTGGTTCAGAGGCAAATATGGAGGAGAGCGCGGAGAGTGCTAATCTCTTAAGTTTTTTCTTAGTTGCAGGGGTGCCATGAAAGACAACCGCCTGCGATTTGGCGGAGTTTAAAATAAGATTGGATATGGGTAACTGGTCTTTTAATCTTAAAAAGAAACGGCTGATGTCAGAGACTACGTCTTTACACCTGTGTCCAGTGAACAGGGCTGTGGTGTCATCAGCGTACACCACTAGACGTTGTTCACGTTTAAATATTTTAAAGAGGTTAATGGAAGCAGCAAGATATAAGATAGGAGAAAGTGGTGATCCTTGAGGTACACATTGTAATGGGGTAGAACTGACGCGCATCAAAGTCGTCTTCATAGTAAAATAGCTTGGTGTACAGCAGGATCTCCACTCTGCTCACAATTCTCGCAGGCAACCCGAGGGACCTAAGAGAAGAGATCACAAAAGGAATGGAGATGCGGTCAAATGCAGCAAAGTCGAGGAAAACAGCAACAACTAGACGATGGCTATTATCCCGACAAAACTGCTCAACCTCACCTACTGCTGAATGGACCGAGCGACCTTTGACGAACCCATGAAAGTATTGAGGGATCAAATTACGCCTACTTAAATAGTCGCGGATTTTACGCGCAAGCGCTTTTTCGTAAATCGACATGAGGGCATTTTGAATTGAAATGGGTCGCAAATATTTAGGGCATGAGCAGGATTTTTTCTTAGGAATAAAAACACGCTTACTAATATTGATGCCTGCTACATCGGATGGGAGGCTAAAAGCATTGTGACGGCCACCTCTCTTCTCTGATCAGCTGTCAAAAGCTGACAGACCCGAGAAGAAAGTGGAGCGACGGATTTGGAGGTGTCCGGGAGTGGACCCCAGGAGTTTAGGATATCCGTAACAGATAGATCCCCACTTCTGAAGTTACACCAAGGCGGGATTGGTTGAGGTGATTGAGTGGCTCCATAGTTGTGTAGGGCTAGTGACTCCTCCAAAACTTTATCAAGGCCTACATTCCCTATCCAACCCAATGCTCTATCCTTCCAGCAAACAAACTTCTCCTTCTTGAAAATCTTCCAAAAGGAAGACTGAGAAGGATTAAGACGAGCAATACTCGTATTACCCCTATTCAGCTGGAACCTATTTCTAGTGCTCCAGTATTCATTCGAGAGATCCTGTCTGGCGGAAACAGAGAGATTAGGGATGTTAAGCAGTTTCGCTAGGACCTTGAGTTTCGTCGGAGTGGGATTGTATATACGACCTTTATAGGTAGTCGATAAAATCGCGGTAGCTTGCGAAAAGAGGTAGGTATTAAATTTGGTCAGACTCTCATTTCCTATTATGGGAAAGAGTTGGATAGCCGCTTGAAAGAAGACCACTCTGATCGGATCAAAGTGAAACCTCCTTTGAAGCAACATATCTTCCTCAATTCTCCAACGAATTAGGTCATGAGAGGTGGACAATTGCTGGCGCGACTGCTCCGTGCAGAGGGGTTTTAACAGCCACCTCGAGTGAAGCAGTAAAATGTCGAGGATAGAATTTGTTGATGTGCAATGAAAGGTAGGGGAAGGGGTTTGTGAATAAGATAACCGTTCCTAGCTCTGCGAAGTGCTGCATTGATCCAACGACCAGTTCTGTCGTTAAAATCCCCAAGTATCATGTCATAACCGCTGTCAATAATACTATCCAGGAGGTCACGGTTCTTGTGAATTTCCCCTGGACGGATGTAGACATTGGCTAGACTGAGGCGTTTACCGTTATTACAGAGTGAAACTACTAAACAAAACATGGCTGGACATGAGTACTTTAATGATAGGGAGGACCTTAAGGAGCACTTAACTAAGGTCAAAAGTCCTTGAGATGAAGAGGAATGAGGTGGGGTTATGTACGGAGTATAGTGGGAACATATGCTTTGGGATAAATCGAGTAATGTCCTGGGGAAGACGGATAGACCGCGTCTCCTGAAGGACTATAACATCTGCATTTCTACCAGATAAAAGTCCAAGGGCAGAAGCACCTCCCGAATTCCACTGAAGGATATTCAGTGAAAAAGGCTCACGAGTACTCTGCATTGTGATGGATTATTTGGATGGGGGATTGCCAGCCTGAACAGATCTAGGAGCAGGAAGGATTCCCTTCCTACCGCTAGCTCCATCTAGGGTTGGTACTTGCCCCTGGGCAGCATCTTCATTTCCCGTGATGGAGGCCTTTCCGGACTTGGACTTGAGCAGTTTGCCAACCTTCAATGGAGGCACGTTGTGGGCCGAAGCCCCCGTTTCTTTGATACTGGAATCGTTGAAGGAGGGAACGTATGAGTTGAATATAGCAGAGCAAAATTACTTGTGAGGAGCTGCTCCATTTGTCTCAACATAGATTGTTTTTGAGCGTCGAGAAGATGTATGATGTCCTTGTCTGACATTCTACCGCTGGTATCTGCATAGCTGCCAGGAGTTTTTATTGTCGGTGAATTACAGAATTTTATCCGATAGGCCTTAAAGGCCTCACACCTGCTAGACCAGGATGGATGCGGACCATTACAGTTTACACACCGCGGGGTAGAGGAACACTGACCCCCTATGTCTATACATTTTTTGGAAGAGCAAAATCCACAAATCTTCTCGTCCTTGCACATTGAGGCCCAGTGCCCCCATCCATGACAGAGATTGCAGTGGGGGAACGTAAAGTCATCGTTAGAGATGAGAAGAAATTTTAAATTAAAACCCATGAATGGGTTACATGATGTTTTAGACAATATCTCGGCAATGTCGGTGGGCGCCGAGACAAAACCAATAGGAATAGATTGCCCATTCTTCCCCTTAACGGGGCGAAAATTGGATACTTTAAAGTATAATTGAAGAGCGTTAATGTCTGTTTGCTCCAGGTGTGGAGGAAGATTAGTTATTTTTAATAAGCCATGATGGGCTTAGACGTTAGGCTACGAAATTTGGTGAGATTTTAATCAAAGAATTCTTGGTATGCATTTTCCAACTCTGAGGTGGCAAATGAAATTTTGTCTCCGTTTCGTAATACCTAACCGAGTCAAACAGTATTCTGTTACGGAACTGTTCTCCAAAAGTACGCAAGAAAAAATTATAATTTGTGCCTTTCTATAGGCTCTGAGAGTTTTATAATTATGAGATTTCTCAGCTTGGGTATGGAGGGAAGTACCCCCTTGCCATCATAATCATAGGATAACAAAGCACTCACTTTTGGTGTAGATACAGTCAACATTTCCTTAGAATTACCTAAATTTTGATCCATCACGCTTGAGAGAATATCGTTGAAGGAAAAAATGTTTGAACAGTATGATTTGCACACACCATTTTTTGATATAAAATCATATATAACAATTATTAACAAGACACTTATGTGATGCTTCGTGGTAAACCATCAAATGTGATCTGATGCTGTGCGTGTAATGGTCATAACGCAAAATGTAAGGGATGTTGGTGTGCACGCAATAACACAAAATGTACTTCATGCTCGGCGCCAAATTGCGGTGATAATATTCAACAGTTAGTTCGGTGTTGAAAGTTGAAATGCAACTACAATCAGGTATTAACCAAGCATATCAAGTTCAGAGCTGAAAGCCAAGGTGGCAAATATCCCATGTCAATTTCGGACATTTATAATGTTATCATTTAATAGCCCTCTAGCACAATGAATCTTCCTCAATGCAAAGCAAGGAAGAAGTTTGGCATAATAACCGAACTATACCAGAAAATCGGCGGTGAATCACCGTTGCGTAACGACAATGGCTCAAAGTCGTCGCCAATGTTTTCTCGTTACATTTTACAACAAATACCTTTACGAAAAGGAGCTACAGTGCATAAATGCCTCAATAGACGTATAGCTATATGGAAAGGTGGTCAAGTATATAAATCATTTGAAGAACCGCGTATATTGCAAGCTTGCACAATTTTGAAAAGAAATAATACTACAAATAGATGGATTAAGAGATACCGCAATTTGATGGCAAATGGAAAGTTCAAGGCAGCTCCACAGTATTAGCAGATGATGGAGGAAAGGGAACGGTACGGTCAGATGTGGTAATTAATAGAGTTACAGTGGGAGAGTTGTTACGGGATCTACACCCGGAGCAGTGAGAAGTATGTGCAGATGTACTGCTTAATCTCCCTTTATCAGGAGCTAAGGAACATCATTCTTTGAAGTTCTTGAAACTACACAGCGATTCCATTGTTAAATCAAAATTTAATAATTAAATGATAAAATAAATAATTGTTATAAGATTTTCTATAATTTATATCAAGTTAAAATAAAAAATTGAAATTTAAAATAAACGTCATTTTTATGAATTGACTAATAAATAACAGACGTTGTATCAGAATAAGAATTAGAGGTCATCAGGAGCAACTGCTATGCTATCAGGTTTCGGCCCTTAACTCCTCTACCCAACATAGCAGCGGGGCCAAATACATGCTAATGATGTATTTCCTCTGATAAAACTATCTAGTATCTTATTCTAATACAAAGTATATTATTTATTATCCATCCATAAAAATTTGGCACTTAAGAGTTTAAATTTATTCTTTATATTATTGTGTTGATTTATATATTTTACTATTTTCTGCTTGATGTTATTTTTATAGTAACCTAGTTTAAAATATGTATCTATTAAATTATTTAAATGATTTTGAAGAAAGCCAATATCATTACATATTGTTGCAATTCTTAAAATTTCATTATTTAATGTATTATATTTTATATTATATGGTATGCATGAATGCTCATGCAAAAATATGTTTCTTGTAAATTTAAATATGTCATCTTTACGATATAAATTAATAGTAGTTTTAGTTAATGTTAATTTAATGTTCATATCTAGATATACACCTTCTTTATCATTAATATTGGTTTTGTTAAGAATAAGGCTTTCTGGATAAATGTGCTCACTAATTGAATAAAAATTATTAGAATTAAATACACATATATCATCAATGTATCGAAACATATATTTCATATATTTATATTGTTTAGATTTAGTTTTTACACAGTTATGAACAAATTCATATTCTATAAAGCTTAAAAACAAGTCAGCTATAATTGGGCTACTATTACCACCCATTGGAACACCTTTTACTTGTCTAAATATAGATGTCCCTACTTTTAAATAATTTTGATTTATCAAAATATTTAAGGATTCTATTAATTCAATTTTATCCATATATTTATATTTACTTGATGGTTTAATTTTTGTTAGATAGGCGTTATAATTATTATAACATATATATGTATATCTTTTTCCGAATATAAGATTAATTAATTTTACTAACGCTTCTTTAATATCTACTAAATCTAGATTTGTATAAAGCGTACTAAAATCGTATGTATTTATATTTTGAAAATTTATTCCTTTTGTCTGTTCTAAAAATTCTTTTGTAGAATTAATACTGAAATAGTGTTTTATACCAGTATTAATTTCGATTACCTTGCAATATTTTTTAAAATGTGCTTTAATTACTTTAAGTATTTTATTCATATAGACAGAAAGTGGTTTTAATGTACATTTAAACGCACTACATATGAACCTAGGTTTTATTGGATTTTTATGTAATTTTGGATTCCAATATAATATAGGTATAGTTTTATTATCTAATTCAACCTTTATACCCTTTTTATCCATTATAGAACAGTGACTTGTAATAATTGTTTCTAAACTCAACTCACTACGTTCATATGTTGGATTTACATTTAAATCATTAGAATTAACCTCTTTCATTAGTATATCATAATAAAGCTTTTTGCATATGAAGACAAAGTTATTACTAGCTTTATCAATAGTTGTTATTATATAGTTATCCTTTAATTTAGTAAGTTCTTTATACATATCTTTATTAATTTTATCTTTCCTTTTATAATTGTTTGTTATTTTCATTTTATTTTTAATTTTATCAAATATATAATCTTTCCAAATTTTTATCTTAGATATATTCGAGCTTTCACTATTAATCAGCTTACTAAAGTAATCATTTAAGTTATTATATAACGAATTGTAAATTTTATTTTTGTCGTTGTTATTATTTAATCTATATTTATACCCTTTTGATAGCAGCTTTCTTAATTCACAATTTTCAATTAATTCTAGATTATGGGTACATATATGTTCATTTATTTTATCAAAACTAAGACTTTTACAATTGCATTCTGTTTCTATTATGTTTCTAATATTATCGTTGCATATTGATTTTAATTCTTTATTATAATTACAAATTTTTCGTCCTAAATGGTGGTAGGTGTTTATACCTTATTTTAGGAATATATTTACTTAAATCTGACCCTATTATTTCTTTACTTTTAGAATTATTTAAAAGTCCGGCTATATTTATGTTATCTATACATTTATTAATGAAGTTTTGGTTAATGTATATTTTCTATTGTTATTATTAACATTTATTGTATGATTATAGTATTTTGTATTACAATAACTGTCTATTATACAACTTAACCTATCATAGTCGTTAATTAATTTTTGATTTATTGAACATATGATATCTTTAGGAAAACTTCTTATATTTACATAATGATCTTTTAGCTTATTATCGCTTAAAAGTTGTTTTAATATTTCTAATTATTCATTTATATACATATCTTTTTTAATATTTTTAACTCTATTTTTCTTATTCATTTTATCACCATGACTTCTTGGTTTGCGTTTAACCGGATTATTATAATATAGTTGTTTATTATGTATTATACTACTTCTGCCAATTCCTTGTACCACGTCATTCAATCCTAATGGGTACATGGAATTAAGCGTTTTAATCCAAAAATCTTCTTTTTCTAATAGTTTTTGATTTAATATTGATATGTTTTCTTCGATAATATGTTCTAAAATAAATAATTTACAGTTTTTAATATCATGTCCTATTAATCTCATATGTTTATGAAATATAGTTTGACTATTATGCTGTATATTATATATGTGTTGCTTAAACCTAGTTTTTAACATTTGATATGTTTTTCCTATATACTGCAATCCACATGTACATTGTATTAGATACACTACACCTGCGGTATTGCAGTTACAATTATTATTAATATTTAATGAAAAACATTTGTTTGTCGTATTTTTTTAATAATATTTTTTATTTAGCCAAAAGAATTTATACATTTAAGGTTGCCCGCAAATGGGCCCTGTATTATACCAGTTTTATATGAATTTTGTGTTGATCGTGGTATGCGGAACGCCAGAGAGCACATTTTTGCGAGGGAGACTCCTATTTGGCGACGTAACTTCGCTATGTTTTCCGCGTATGAGCGATTCCCTCTAGCGGTAGCCGATGCTGCTACCCGCTTCAACACTGCACTCATTTCAACTCCAGTACCTCCGGAAGAAGAAATTATCAAGGGAGCAAATCCAGCTCGTTTGAATGTGTTTACACGCTCTACATACTTCGCACGCTTTCTGTTCTCGTGATACACAAATGTGCTCTCAGGGCTGCGTGAGGCATTTGACGGAGCGTGGATGTTGAAAATTGAGACGTCAAAGAACGTCCGCTCTGTCGGGATACCAAATAAACCAGTACAAGCCAAGTCTAGACGAGCATTGCGGTCTTTGCAAGTAGATGCCTTTTCAAATGAATAATCTGATTCTATTAGTGTCAGCAGAGGCTCGGTTACGATATTTTGACTTACACCTGATAACAAGTTTTGCAGGAGATCACGAATCGCATTGTGTCTGATTATTGTCTTGCCAGATATACGACAAGAGAGTGTGAGTAACAGAATTATCCTCCCCATAAACGCATGTCTTAAACGCGTTGACAAGTGACTATGCGTATCTTGTTGACAAACCATCATAAAACTCCTCGCGACGTAGTCTGTATAACCGATAATCGTTAACCCTGGCAGAAAGCCAAGTGGAAGAGCCTTTTATTGTCGCGTGCAATAACGAATTAGAAAAAAATTTGTCGCTCCCATCCACAATTTCGGAAAACAAGGAGTCTGAAATATGTTTCTTTATTCTTCTAATTTCCGCTGCTACTATAGTCTGAGCTTTGTTTAGTTCAACTCCCGTTAAACCACTTTCAAGTGGATTACACATAGCCTCCGACCACTGTCACTCGAGACAAAATCTGAAGGATCCGTAATGTCCATTCCACCCCTGCTTGTCGGCAAAGCAATAATCCGTCTCATTTGATCTGATATAAGTTGCTGACCGGTGAGATTTGGTAGAAGGCACTCTTTTATTTTCTGTTCCAATTTTTCCACGCCCTTACCTTCGAAGCGACATGCCCTAAAAATGTGAGTCCATTTGTGTTGGGGTGACACCATATAGGCAGAATATGCGAGCTGCGGATCGATTTTCGCGATTTCTGCTAGTCGTTGGATCATCATCCAATTCTCTATTTTGTCATCCAGCCATGATTTTTCATATTCGGCCGATCCAATAGGACATCCCAGGACTTCAACGCACGTGTTGGTCACTGACACATCCAAGGCATTGAACAATGATTTTGTTTCACTATTTTCGGAGGGAACAAATATTTTACATTTCCTAGCATTGACAAAGAAGCCATATTGAGGTCCAAGTGTTTGCATCCTCTCCAAATATCCCGCAAGATCCTTCGCTGTTCCTACGCACGACACATCATCTGCATACCATTTTTGCTGGATATTTGGAAAAGCATGTTTTAATTTTTCCATCAGAGGAAGAGTTGCTGCAGCAAAGGCAACCATTGACAGCGGGTCCCCCTGTGTAAAACCCTCTTGGGATCTCATTGTTTCACCGTCAATTATCATAGTGGGATCATCATGATAAGTGTTTGTTAAAATGTTAACTAGTGGTAGACACACTACTCATATTAGCCAAAGCAAGTTTTCTATTAACGCGATTGAACGCGTTGTCAGCGTCTATAAGCAGCAAGCATTTGTTATTCTGTTCAAATAAACACGACCGAATGTACCGAACCACATACTCCCGGCCACAACGTTGTCCCGCATATAATTGTGTATTTCAGATGACGCAAACTTTGGTGGTTCAAAAGAGGAACTAAAAATGGTACTAAAAAGGTTATTGTAGACGAGTTTTTAGCGGACGATGACACAACGTAAAATGAAAAATGATGTGACAACGCTACTGACATCTCCGATAAAACTAGGTGGAATCGGTGTCATGGATCCAACCTTCATCTGTAAATTAGAATATGCGGCATCTTTTAGAATGTATGATTCATATTTTTTGGCACGATAAGGTGTAATGCTTCAGCAGCTACAGGATTCCATTGCGAAGCAGATAGTTCGATCAAGGATGGAACAGTTCAACAATCGAATATATGAGGTCAAACTTATTCTCAACTGCTCAGGGTGCTTCAACGTGGCTCAGGGCCTTTCACTCATTCGTGAAAGATATCGGCTAACGCCAAACGCATTTCGTGACAGTATAGCGACCAGATATGGTTGAGATTCAGAAGGCTTGTCATCTAATTGTGTGTTTAACACTAGTCCTTTTTATCATATTTATAGTCGTGTAAGCGCGAGGGACTGCAAATTGTACGTCATAACGTAATAAGGGACGTTGTAGCTGGCGAAGTGAGAAAAGTGGCCAAAAATGTAGCAATAGAACCGCATTTGCAGCATATTAGTGAGACTTTAATGTTCGAAAATCCGCAAACCACTCGTGAAATAGAAGCGAGGCTAGATATTGTGTGCAATGTATTATATGCAGATCGATTTGAGCGGACGTTTTCGACATTGTCATATTCAATAGTTTTGTCTCATCGTACTCCACATCTGTAGCGTCAGCATTTGAGTATAATGAAAATCGCAAAAGATCAAAATATAAAGAATAGTCGACGTAGAGAAAAGTTTTTTTTTCATTTTCTCAGTTTTGGATTGTCTTGGTCCATGAAGATACCCGTTCTAAAACATATGGCCCGATTGCAATAAATAAAACAGCGGAATCGAACTTATACCGGTTGTCTATGTAGATTAAAGCGGATTATTGGCTTTACACTAGGTTGTGCTACTTTCCTTTGCATACGAGGATTTTGCTTAGCTTCAGATAATCTCATATTCTTCTCACTGTTGAGTTGCAGGGTAAATGATTGCAGCATACAGCTATTCCTTAAATGGAGGATGGAAACGTCAAACCAATTAATTTATAATTTTGCACGTTATGGGACTTGCCTTTTGAGCTTTTTTATTTAAATTTAATTTTCACTAAATTACAGCTCTATTAAAAGAAACAATTATTCATTACTTATAATTTTTTAGAATTACTTAATTATTAATTATTTAATTATTTAAATTTAATTTAGCATGATTTTTAATTTGTAAATATTATAAAATATATAGACTCAGTTAGCTGATCTGATTTATTGAGAATAAAGTCAACATAAATATAAAATATATTTTCTAAACTTATATATTCCACATTTATCTTTAATACCTTATTAAAGATAAATGTATTTATTTATCATTTATTTATTTAAAAATAAATCAGCTAAATTATTTATTGCAAGCAAAATTATTTATTCCTATTGAATAAAAATATTTGGACTTAATTTGGACTCAACATTTTTGGCTTTTTTAATTTTATGAAAAAATGACAAATCGCCTTATATTTTAGTATCAAAATCTATTATTACGTATATCAGGATGATACCAACTACTACAAAACAAGAATTGAACAAGTTTTCTTGTATTAAATTGTAACTGAATTTGAAAACAATATATTTTTACTTGTTACGGAAAATGTAAGTACTGACATCGAATAAAAAGGTTGCCCGTAAAGTTTATGTAACTTTAGGAAAAGGGGGAAGTCCGTACTGCTCTGGTTTAAATGACTCTAAGCTGCTGATTATGTCTATCCCGCTTGGCAATTTACTTTCAATAATATTTAAAGGTAAACTTGGTACCATAATCACATGCATTTTTGCGGCTGCTGCAGCCTGAACGCCAGCAAGTGAATCTTCAAACACGAGAACATTCCTTGGATTTATGTCTGGTGATCCAAATTTCTGCATTGCAAGTTCATAAATATCAGGATAAGGTTTTGGTCTATTCAGCTTTATATTATCAGATAGCATTTGTACGGCAAAGTAATTGAAAAACTTCTTGTGATTTTTAGTTTTCATTTCGAAACTGTACCTGTCTGATCCTGTGGCTATACCCAAGGGAATATTGTTTGCATGAAGATGATATACTAAGCGTTCGACTCCTTTTATCAAATTACAATCCGGTAGCCTTTCGCTCAAAAGATTTTTAAACTTTTGCATTATGGATGGGTAGTATATTTCATCGACTCCGATTCGCTGTACAAAGAGAGTCATGGCCGTTTCGGTGGGACTTCCCATCATTTCAGACTGTATTTGCTGACTAAAATGTTTACCAAAATCATTAGCTATTTCTTCCAACACGGCATAGTATATAATTTCAGTGTTTAAAATAAGTCCATCGACATCAAATATACAGTGAGTTATACAATCAACCATTTCTAATAGAAATATAGAATTAACATTTTATTATTTTTCTGATAAATTTTCAACGCTAGAAGTAAATATACAAATATATTTCTTTAGAATTGAATTAAAGGAAAGTTCTATGTAGAAAAACTTTAGTTTATAATTTGTGTATATCAATTTATAAATTTCGTGTTTTAGGAATGAGACTAAGAACAACATAAATAAACATAATTTATTATAAAAATATTATAATATTACTACAATATTAAAAAATAATAAAAATAAAAAATATACACTCCCATAAACTTCAAATAAATAACAGGCAGATTTTTAAATAATTCTAAAAGTAAAGAAATAATAGGGTCAGATTTAAGTAAATATATTCCTAAAATAAGGTATAAACTCCTACCACCATTATGAAGAAAAATTTGTAATTATAATAAAGAATTAAAATCAATATGCAACGATAATATTAGAAACATAATGGAAACAGAATGCAATTGTAAAAGTCTTAGTTTTGATAAAATAAATGAACATATATGTACCCATAATCTAGAATTAATTGAAAATTGTGAATTAAGAAAGCTGCTATCAAAAGGGTAAAAATATAGATAAAATAATAACAACGGCAATAATAAAATTTACAATTTGTTATATAATAACTTAAATGATTACTTTAGTAAGCTGATTAATAGTGAAAGCTCGAATATATCTAAGATAAAAATTTGGAAAGATTATATATTTGATAAAATTAAAAATAAAATGAAAATAACAAACAATTATAAAAGAAAAGATAAAATTAATAAAGATATGTATAAAGAACTTACTAAATTAAAGGAATAACTATATAATAACAACTATTGATAAAGCTAGTAATAACTTTGTCTTCATATGCAAAAAGCTTTATTATGATATACTAATGAAAGAGGTTAATATTAGAAACACCCCTACCATCCTACGTCGCCCTTAGAGAAATTTTGTTCTCCGTATTCTTATCTCTGCATTAATCAAATCGACAATATCCTCTCCTACAATAACATCATCCTCTCCTCACGATCTCGACTTTCTTTTCGACTCTGAACTCAATCCACATTCGATCTTTTCTTCTCCGTCAAGCCTCACCATCACCGTCGCTTGATCCGTGACCCATGGTTTGACATACAATGCATACCCTCAAAGTGTCGACTTCGTAATGCGTTTCGAGACTTTCACCACTCTCTCAAAAGTGATATCTGCTCGCTCAATCCGTCACTCCGTGATTCGTATCTTGCTCTCTGTAGGTCTTATCTCAACCTACTACGTACCAAATGCAACTCCTTCTAACAGTATAAAATCATCACTTCATTCAACTATAAGTCCCTCTGGCATATTTTTAACTCAATCCTTGCTGGCTCCCTTTCGTATTGGAGCATCAATCCCCATGATTATTCGAGATTTTCAAAACCAAAGTTACCACGTTGCTCTCAAACACCGCGTCTCCATACCATCCCATTCCGCCCCGACAATCAACATCGTCCTGAAACTATTTATCTTCTCCCTGTCTCACCTGCCGAAGTCTCATCTGTCGTTAAAACCTCACCTGCCAATTCTCTGTTACCTCCCATACTTAAATCCACATGATCATCGATATCACCTTCCCTCACCACCTTGTTTAACTCGTCCATCCGAAGTTGTATCTTCCATTTACACTTGAAAGTTGCCATCGTTCGTCCACTCCTTAAGAAATAATCGCTCGACCCCTCCTTTCCTTCAAACTATTGCCCCATTTCACTCCTCCTTACTCTTCGTAAGCTCTTAGAACGCATCATCTTAATACAAGTCAACGCTTATCTCTCGTCATCCAATCTGTATCCTCCTTTCCAAACCGCTTTCAGCTCTAATCACTCTACCGAAATCACCTGCATGAAAGCTTACAAAGACCTACTCATTTCTCGTGACAAGGCTCTCTATGGTGTTCTCATCTCTCTCGACATCTCCTCGGCCTTCGACATCGTCGGCCACTTCATCCTCCGTTCTTGACTTCGTTATGATTAAGGCTTCTCTTCGTTCTCTGAGCATGGTTTGCCTCATATATACGACCGTTCCTTTCGCGTTTATTCTAATTTATTATCCTCCCGTACCATCCCTATTTTTTGCGGGGTCCCACAAGGTTTAGTCATATGTCCCCTACTTTTATCTCTTCTGCTTGGCGATCTCTCTCCGTTTACCAAGCCTTACTCTTTTAACGTCATGCAATATCCCGATGATATTCTCATCTATGTTCATGCACCCGCCCATCGCATACACGATATCGGCATTTCTGCCTCCAACTGTATTTCTTCTATCTACAAACGTCTCTCCAATCTCCATCTTGTTCTAAACCCCCGACAAGTCCAAATTAATGTAGATCCTCCCCCGTCAACCTAACATATCTCCTCCCCCTGTACATTTTGCCTCATAAATCATTCCCATAGTCCATAATATCACTTTCTTAGTGTTTCATCTCGATAATCACATTTCTCTTAAGCCTTTCGCCTTTGACAAGGTCTGCTTGTCGAACCCAATTCTCCGTGACATCCGCTGTATATGCCCTCTTATCGACTTTCGTTCTTGTATGTATCTTCTTTCATCGCTTCTTTTCCTTAAAATCGATTACTGTCTCAGCAATTCGACATTTCTCCAAAATACATCATCCTAACCCTACAAATCATCATCAACTCAACCGTTCAAATGCTCGTACGTCTCCGTCGCTTCTACCACACATCCACACATCTTGCCCAACTCGCCTGGCTCGCCATCCACATCCACGTCCAATTACGTTTCTTCTCGTCGCTTTTCGTATCATCGTTGTCGGCTCCGCATCGTTAACATTCCTTTCTTAGACGACACTCGCCCCACCTTTCTATCGCTGTGTTCCAATCATTCCCTATTACTCCACTTTCCCAATTACTTTAACAACAACGGTATCCGATCCTTTCTCGTCCCCGCCCCCTCGCCTGGAATCAGCTCCCTCTCGACGTCCGCCGCGCTCCCTCCTTTATCACATTCAAGTACCTCTTCCGTTCCCACCTTCTCGATACATGACTTAGATTATTGTTTTTTGTTGTGGTCATGTAAGCGTACTCCGGTATGCATTACCACGTAAAAATAAATCCATTCTTTAATATAACCTCTGACAAAAGTACTGAAACTATAAATTATTGATACGATATTATTTTGCTGCTTATTTTTAGTAGATAGATGGATTTATTAGATATATTTATTAATTTTTTAGTGGCTTATGCAGACATGCGTATTACAAGTTCACTGTAATAAACAAATAAGTGATGTGACTGAAGTTCATACCACGTAGCCGACGTTGGAATGATAAAAAATTCAAATCGCATTGCTATCTAAGCTCCAGGGCCGGGTTACACAGAAAAAAGTACGAAGTGACGAAGTTTAAGTAGATGAGAATTCCAAATAAGAGGCATAGAAATGAGACATGAACGCTAGCTAAAGTTCGATCGATGACCATGAATATGTAGCAGGAACTGATTGTTTGAGCAAAGCGCTCTGGAGGACGAATATTCATCACCGTGCAATTTTAGGTGAAAATACGGAGGAAGATGATAAAGTAAACGAAAAGCGAGAACGGCAGAGTAATATAAAACTCGATTATGTACATTGAGTCAATAAAGGTCGATAAGTTCATCGAAGATTGGATCAAAACGCAAGCGTCGAAGAAGTATGAGGGTTGCAGTGCGAATAAAGCAATACAGATGAGCAGTAGAACAATATATGGAGTCTGAGAAAAGTGATATGTGATAGTCAAGATGAGGTAGCAGGAGGGAGGACATTTATGTAGTGGAAATTGAAAAATGGTGGTTTTTCGAATGCGACGAATGTCACGGAGAATGGGATAACAGGAATTAACTTTTTTAGTGAAAATGATGAGAACGAATGAGATGAGTATATTACTTCAAGAAATGTTAACGAATTCACGAAAAGAAGCCTATAACAATTGAAAAAAGAGCAAGATAAGATTGAATTTGCATGCTGGAAGGGTGAATCTAAAAGACACCAGATTTTGAGAGATTTACCACCATTCGAATTGATAAAATGTGATGGAATATGGAGTGTAATCAGGATGAAATCAAGGCGAGTAGAGTAGTTAAGGATAAATTATGTGCGAACGAATAAATAAAGATGCCATATGCATATTGCATGGCATAACACTTGAATGCTAAGTATAGTGGACCGAGATCTCCAAAGAGCAAGGAGAATAAGATAGGACCGAGTACAGAACCTTGAGGACACCACGGGATATAGCGAACGTTGAACTAAATACATTTCCCGATGATACAGTGAGAGAACGGCCAGTAAGATATGACGAGAACCGTTTAAGAGTAGAGAGGATGGTGGTACATGATTTAGCGCAAACTGAGATTTTCGAAGAGTTTCAAAATGGTGGGAAGTAGTGAGAGAGGATGGTAAGATGATTGAAGATTAGGGTCGAGGGATTAGTGTTAACAGCGAACGGATAGTGACAGCTTTCCATGCAGCAGGGAAGATCTTAGGTTGAATACACGAGTTAAAAAGTTTACAGAATAAAAATACCAATGCGGGAACAATGAATTTAAGGACATTTATTAGTAAATGATCATGAGGAGATGAAAAGTTGGGGAGTCGAGATATCAGTACGATAATTTTATAAGAAGACACGGGCGATATGCGGAAAAGTTAAGGAAGACATGATGTGACAATGACTGAAGAGTAACCAATAGATGGAAAAGTACGACATACATTGTCAAATTTAAATCTGAGATAACTAGCGGAGATTGAAGGAAGGATCGATTGAGTAAACCGACAAAGAAGAGGCACACGGAATGAGTCGATTTAATACTTTCCAGCGCGGTCGATCAGCAGTCGCAGATGATAGTTGATTATTCCAAAGGAGTGTAGTTTTAGTATGAAAAAGCGAACGATAATGACAGGTCGAGCAATTGATCGTGAATGGAAATAGGGTGATAGCGATGCGATAAATAAAATGCTTACACATGCTATGTAGGCGACGGAGATCAATCTTGTATGAGCGGCATTCACTGTCAAACCAAGAAACAGTGTTTAAGTGATGGTGGGAATTTCCGAAGTGGAAGAACGTAATCGGTGATGGAAGAAACTTAAGCGTAGTAAATGTTGGCAAGGACATCAAGGGAAGTGAGGACGGGCCAGTTGATAGTATAGAAGAAGCTAGTTCATAAGTGAAATCTTCGACTTGCAAAGAAGACCATGGGCGAAAAATGACCACTCAATGTGATTTGTCGACCTGGTCTAGATTAATTCTAACTAAGACCATGTAGTAGTCAGATATTCCTGGATCACTGGCAATCCAAGAGTAATGATGCTGGAAGGATTTGGGGATAGAAACATAGTCTAGAAGGACAATCAATTGATGAGTAAGTTTAGAAGGAATGATTGAATACTCGTAGGTGTGAAAGATGGATGTCAATTCACGGGGATTTTAGGTAGCTACGTTGTTAACGGACATTAAAATCACCTATTACAAAAGTGGGAATAGTTAAAGAGAATATATAATAAAATGTTAGAGAGCTCATTAAAGAATATGGAGGATGGTGGTGCGAACTACTCCGTTGCACAACGAAGTAGTTCGAATATGGTGATCGAAAGTATAAAATATGTAGACTCAGTTAGTTGATCTGATTCTAGAAACAATAATATTGAAAAACTCCTAATTTTGATAAAATAAATAATCAGAAACGATAAATTTATAAAAATGATATCGAAAGGGTTTTATAAAGATAAAATAATAATAACGATAAAAATAAAATTTACAATACGTTATATATAATGGCTTAAATACGAATTTTAGTAAGCTGATTAATAACGAAAGCTTAAATACATCTAAGATTAAAATTTTGAAAGCAAATATTCGATGAAATTAAAAAGATATTATAAAGATACGGATTTAGAACTTACTGAATTATAACCTTTTATCCAAAAATATTATTCAAAAACAATTTACAAATCTGATTTTCTCAAATGAGCATATGAGCAAGTGAAAAATATCCAATCATCAAAGTCAATGATTTGTTATGTATACGAATTCCGGACTGGCCGACTTGCCCTAAGGCGAGTCAGTCAGTAATTGCCAATTCACTTCTTATCTTGTTCACATATTTGCTGACAAACATTTGAGTTCGTAGCAAGTTTTGCTGCTAGCCTTCAAATAAGATCGTTTGCTGCAACACCTGCCCTCGATGTAGAAAATACCAGCGGACAAAATATGCCGT
This sequence comes from Pomphorhynchus laevis, assembly GCA_012934845.2. Lineage (NCBI taxonomy): Eukaryota > Metazoa > Acanthocephala > Palaeacanthocephala > Echinorhynchida > Pomphorhynchidae > Pomphorhynchus > Pomphorhynchus laevis. The sequence continues at coordinate 52,675 of WNNJ02000758.1, read as the reverse complement.
TTTCAATCTCGCTCGCTCTTCGTATTTCGCACGTTTTCTCTGTTCGTGACAGTTGAAATTTCTTGCTGATTGCCCATGGCTGTGTGACTGAGCATATATGTTAAAAACACAGATATCAAAATATGACCTCACCAATCCCCCACCATGTATACCAGAACAAAAAATATCAACACGCGCTTTCGCATCTCTTGTTGTTGTATCATGCTGAAAGGTTTGTTGGCGGTACCAGTCTGAGCTCTGGCTCCACTGCGACAACGCTACAAGCTTGCTTCAACTCTTCGATAGTAAATCCCTGATTACATTGTGGCGTATTGTTGGTAACAAAAAAAGATTTATTTTAATGTGGCAAATGCGTGACAGCACACGCTTACATGACCACAACAAAACATAAATGTAAATCATGTGTCGAGAAGGTGCGAACGGAGGAGGTGTTTGAATGTAATAAAGAAGGGAGCGCGGCGGAGGTCGAGAGTGAGTTGATTCCAGGCGAGTGAGGCGGCGGCGAGGAAGGATCGGAGACCATAGTTGTTGGAGTAATTAGGAACTTGGAGTAAGAGGGTATGACGGGAACGCAGCGATAGCGAGATAGGGCGAGCGTCGTCTAAAACAGGAAGGTTGATGAACGATGGGGAGCCGACAGTGATGAGACGAAAAGTTACGAGAAGAAGGCGGAGTTTGATGCGGATGTGGATGGTAAGCCATGAGAGTTGTGGGTGGATATGTGGTCAAAGCTACGGAGACGAAAGAGCACTCGAAAGGCGGAGTTGATTATGCGTTGTAGGGGTAAGATGATGGATTTTGGAGAATTTGCGACGAGGCTGAGAAAGTAATCGATTTTAAAGAAAAGTAAGCGATGAAAGAAGAGACATACAGGAACGGAAGTCAATAAGGAGGCGGATACGGCGAATGTCACGGAGAATTGGGTTAGACAAGCAGACCTTGCCAAAGGCGAAAGGTTTAAGGGAAAGGTGATCATCGAAATAGAATCCAAAGAAAGTGAGATTGTGGATTATGGAGATGATCGATGAGGCAAAATATACAGTGGGAGGATATATGTTTAGTTTACGGGGGAGGATATATGTTTGATTTACGGGGGAGGATCCACATTACTTTAGACTTGTCGGCGTTTAGAACGAGATGGAGATTAGAGATACGCTTGTAGATAGAAGGTAGACAATTGGAGGCAGAAATGCCGATATCGTGTATGCGTTGTGCGGGTACATGAGCATAGATGAGGATGTCATCGGCGTATTGCATGACGTTAAAGGAAAAAGGTTTGATAAACGGAGAGAGATCGCCAAGCAGAAGAAAGAAAAGCAGTGGACCTAGGACTGAACCTTGTAGGACCCCGCAAAAGATAGGGATGGGAGGGTAGGATGATGAATTAGAACATACGCGAAAGGAGCGGTCGGATAGATATGAGGCAAACCATGCTACAAAGGAAGAAGAAAAGCCGTAATCATAACGAAAGCGATAAAGGAGGACGTTGTTGTCGACAATGTCGAAAGCGGAGGAGAGGTCGAGGGAGATGAGAACACTATATAGAGCCTTGTCTCGAGAAATGAGTAAGTCATTGTAAACTTTCATACAGGCGATTTCTGTGGAGTGATTAGAGCGAAAAGCGGTTTGGAAAGGAGGGTACAGATTGGATGACGAGAGATAAGCGTTGACTTGTATTAAGATGAGGCGTTCTCAGAGCTTAGAAAGAGTAGGGAGTAGTGAAATGGAACGATAGCTAGAAGGAAGGGAAGTATTGATCAATTGTTTATTTAGTAGTGGACGAACGATTGCGGATTTCCAGTGTGAAGGGAAGATACGACTGCGGATGGACGAGCTAAACAAGGTTATGAGAAAAGGGGATATCGATGAGCATATGGATTTAAGTATGTGGGTAGGCAGGGGATCGGCAGGTGAGGTTTTGCTGGGCAAGGACATGAGAACAGATGAGACTTCGGAAGGTGAGCCAGGGAGAAGATGAAAGAGTTCCGGGAGAATGAGGCAAGGCGGAGCAGAGTGGGATAAGATGGAGACTGGGTTGTGAGAGAGCAGCGTGGATACTTAGGTCTGAAGAAATGACGAATAATCATGGGTATTGATGTTGCACGGCGGAGAGGAGCGAGCAAGGATTGAGTTAAAAGTATGCCATAGAGTCTTAGAGTTGAATGAAGTGATGATTTTATGCTGCCAGGAGTTGCATTTGGTACGTATTAGGTGGAGATGAGACCAGCGATGAGCAAGATAGGTATTACGGAAAGACGGAGTGATCGAGCGGAAATAACGTCTGAGAGAGCGGTGATATACTCGAAAAGCATGACGGAGTCGACGCTTTGAGAGTAGGCACTGGATGTCAAACCATGGGCACGGTGCAAGCTACGGTGTAGGTGAGGCTCGAAAGGCAAGAGAATATCGAAAATGGATGTGAGTTCAGTGTCGAAAAGAAAAGCGAGATCGTGAGGAGATGAATATGTTATTGTTGGATAGGATAGAGACGATTTGAGTAAGGTAGAGCGGATAATGGAGAGGTCAAGATTTCTTTAGGGGGCGACGTAGAATTGTATGTGTGAGGAGGGGTGTGGTTGTGATTGATATCAAGGGTGACGAGAAAGTGTTCGGATAGACCAGGATCGAAAATTGACAGTGAGGTGTAGGCAGCAAAATGATCAGGTACAGCGATGATGTCGATTGCCCCACCAAGGATATGTGTGGGGGTGGTTGTGTTGGGTTTGTAGTTATAGTTGGATAGAATGTTGATGAACTGGATGGACTCGGTAGAAGCGGGGCGGTCGAGGCGGATGTTGAAGTCGCCAAGAACGATTGAAGGGATTGAGGACAGAGAAAAGTGAGACAGATGGTCAGCGAGTTCGGTAAAAAATAAAGATGTAGGAGCTGATGAACCAGGACAGTATACAATGGCGAGATCTAGAGTGATCGGGTTAGAAGAACGACAAGTGAGCAGTTCAAAAGAGCAAAGACTGAAAGAAGAGGTGATTTTGCGAATAGACGCGGGGTGACGGGTGAATGCGACAATGCCGCCATGATTAGAGAATTTAGAAGGGGTTTTGCTGAGAGGTCGAGCGGATTCGACTAGTGAGCAACCGGCAGAGAGCAAACAGCGAATGGAGAGGTCATCATAATCGGAGTACTAGGATTCGGTGAGGCAAAAGAGATCGATAGATTGCTTTGTGAATAGGTTGAGGATGAAATCGGATTTATTGAGAATAGATCTAGTGTTGAGGAGGCCAAGACGGAAACCGTGTGTGGTGGTGATAGGGGCTAGTGAAGAAGACACATAGGGGAGATGGAGCGATATCGAAATTTTGGGCAGGTGTGGACAACTTGAAAATTTCCGTCGATGTTTCGGATGGAGAGAGATGTTTCGCCGTTTTCCTCACGACGGCGTTTTTCGATGCGGGCAGATGAGAGTTGAGCGATTTCGGAGGGGGTGAGATCGAGGAAAATGCGATTGCTGAAGAGGACATGAGTTTGAATCGTTGAGAGATGACAGAAGACGCGTGAGATGAATGCTTAAAAACAATTTTTAGGAGAGGGGGCTGGGAAGGATTAGAATGAGAAGATTTATTTAGGCGGATGAATGCGACAGGATAGATGTTGTTGAAAAAGGATGGTTTATCTGCAGGAACAAGAGACGAGAGGATGGATCTGAATGCGGAAACATCGTGGTCGAGACGTACTTGTGGAGATAAAGAGGTGTAAGGAGTGATATTAGTGACGATAACGCAACGATCGCGAGAATGAAAGCGTTTCCGTAAATATGGACGAGTAACGTGAGTTGGTGAGATCACGATAGGAGAGCTGAGAGTTGAGGATATCAAGGGAGTAGGTTTGACAGCGGAAGACAAAGAGGACTTGGATGATGGAGAGGGTGGTGATCGATGTGAGGAAAGGTTATGAGTGGAAGGATTGTGGAGGTTGGTGGAGGTGATTTTGATTGAGGGATGTAGGTTATTGAGAAACGAGACAGAAGGGAAGAGACGAGGGGGTGTCGGGAAGTAAAGACATGGGATTAGAAGTGCATGTGGTGACAGGATCAGGGGGTTGACAAAGGATATCAGAAACGACTGGGATGGTTTTAGTGGACACGTTGGAGGTTGATATGTTCTTATGGGAGAGGTCGCGTATGAGTGTGTTGGCACAAAAAGCATAGGAAATCTTTTTAAGACTTATTGTTGTCGCATGCGATTGTAGTCCAGACGCTGCAGTTGCAGTCGTGTGTCGAGCACTGTACTTGTTAACGTATTGATAACGTATATTCGGCAGATGCCCAGTTGGTACTCGGACGAGATTCGATCAATCCACCTGAAGGGGTCACACAATGGTACCCGTTTGCTATGGCTATATTTGCGATGGTCTCTATGCCACTCATCCAAATGATTAAGGTGGACTGCCCTTGTATCACTCAACGATGGTATGGGGATGACGCAAACTTCGTCGGTCCTCCGAATGAGTTAGAGAAAGTATGGCAATTACTTGTTGAATATGGTCCCAAGTTTGGTTATTTTGTAAACGCGTCGAAATCATCGATTTTGTTTCATAGCCCACGAAGTGAATTGTATTCGATGTTTCCTGAACTGCAAATCAAACATGACGGTACCAACGTTTTTGGATCGGCGATTGGTTCGGATGAGTATATGAAACAAAAAATTATAAATCACGTAGCGGTATGCAAGACTACAGTACAGCGGCTAACTAAAGTGTGCGAACTTGAACCGCAAGCGGCTTTTGAGTGTCTTATAAAGTCGTTACAATTTCAATGGTCGCAATTTCTGCGTACAACACCATGTAATAAAGATCCGCTTCAACAGTTACAGGTTGCAATTATCGATTATTTTTTAACAACACTTTCTAAAAAAATTGAACGAAGAAATGAAGGTTGTCCTTACTTCACCAGTAAAAATGGGTGGCATTGGAATAATGGACCCTGCTTTCAATGCAGATGTAGAATTTGAGAACTCCCGAAAAATGTGTACTTTATATGATTTAGAGTGCAAGGGAGTTGAATTGCGTAACATTCAACAATCGATTTTCCAAGACATTTTACAAATAAAAAAGGATGCCCTTATGAAGCATTTATTGAAAGCAGAATCGGACCTTTGTGAAAACGTTAAACATGCTCTGGCTTTCGCGTGTGCAGAAGAGGCTTGGAAATTACCTTACCATTTATATTGTAAATCTTAACCCTTAATGTTAACTATTTACACTTACTGATTTACTACTTTGTTTTGTAGATATTACTCAATAAAGCTTTTTACAAGCGTATCTGTTTACACTACAATTTATTGAGTAATATTATCTCTATGGCGGAATCTCATCTACAACCAGAGCGTCTGACGATATTACCCGACGATCCTAAAGCGCAGGATCACTTCCGTCATTGGTCCGTAACGTTCAAAAATTGCATTCGAAAGCTGGCAGTAGAGGATGAAGACTCGCAACTATACACGCTATTCAATTTCGTATCGCCAGCAGTGCTTAAGCTCATCAGAACGTGTGCGAACTACACTGATGCCATAAAGTTGCTCAGTGAGCGATATGAGCGGCCAGTTAGCCAAGTATACGCCCGACACGTGCTGCGGTGTCGGAAGCAAAGTCCGAATGAAACGTTCGACCAATACTTATCCGAACTACGTCTGCTGGCAGCGGAATGCAACTTCGAAGCCATGACCGCCGAGAGCTATCACGATGAGACGCTTCTTGACGCCATAATCATCGGAATCTATTCTTGATCACATTCGCCAACGATTGCTGGAAAACTCCGAATTGCATTTACAAACAGCATGTACTCAAATTCGGTCTCTCGAATTAGCCGAGTCGAGGGTCAAATCATACGGCGCACCTAACCGGCTTGCATCTGCAGTACATAATGAATCCGTTGAGGAAACGGTACATCCCAACCACAACTCGACAGCCATAAATGCCGAGCAAGTCGCAGCAGCTGATAAATCAAGTACGTGGAAATGCTACTTCTGCGGTGGAAAATTCAAGCATACAAGGAAACATTGTCCCGCACGAAATTCGGTATGCAATAAGTGTCAGAAAACAGGACACTTCGCCAAGGTTTGCAGGTCAGGGCACTGTAACGCTGCATTCCAAAGTAACGGCGGGCTTTGCGGATCAAGCGGCAGCATTGCTACACAAAAGGTATTTGTTAAAGGCATTTGCCTAAGCGCTTTATTTGACACCGGGAGCACATTGAACTTCGTAAGCTCGAATCACATAACACGATTAAATGTGAAAGTGTGGCGTCTGCAATCCAAAATATCAATGGCATCCTCCGGAATTCAGGTAACTTCAATCGACTTTAATCGACTTTATGAAGAGACATTCCAACATACAATTTCGATTTCACGGTCAAGAAGAACCAATTTCATTGAGAGTAATGAACATTGCTGAACCTCCAAAGCTATTTGAGCACTTAAAAGAAAACTGTACACCTATTATTACAAAATCTCGAAAACACACACGCGAGAACTATGCGTTCATACGTAATGAGATAGACAAACTTATGCGGGAACACATAATTGAGCCGAGCACATCGCCTTGGCGAGCACAAGCATTCGTGACGACTAACCAGCGAAGAAAGAAACGAATGGTTGTGGACTATTCCAAGACAATAAACCAATATACACATCTCGACGGATATCCACTTCCAAACATAGAGAACCTGATCACGGAAATATCTCAATACAAATTCTTCTCAACTATTGATCTTGAATCCGCCTATCACCAAGTCGAAATTCACCCATCCGATCGTCAATATACGGCATTCGAAGCATGCGGCAAACTTTATCAATTTACAAGGATTCCTTTTAATTTAACGAACGCGGTAGCATGCTTTCAAAGAATCATGGATAAAATAATCGCGGACAATGATTTTGACTGACACATACGTCTACCTAGACGACATCACTATATGTGGACGCACAGAAGAGGAGCATGACCGAAATGTAGATCGATTTCTTTCAGTCTGTACATCATTAAACTTAAAGTTCAACAATGGAAAATGCAAATTCTGTAGAGAAGAAATCAACCTTCTCGAATATCAGATCAAAAATGGTAGCTTCAAACCAGACCCGGAACGATTTGAGCCTCTGAAATCCCTGCCAATTCAATCATGTCAGTCTGAACTTAAACGAGTGCAAGGTATGTTTGCTTACTATGCGAATTGGATAGCAAACTTTTCACTCAAAATGGCAAAAATTAAAGTTTCACAGTTTCCCATGAATGATGAGGCAATCGCAGCGTTCGAAGGCATAAAATCGGACATAATGAAAGCCGCACTATATCACATTGACAACAATAAGCCATTAACTGTCGAAACTGACGCATCCGCGACAACCATAGCCGCATCTCTCAGCCAAGAAGGAAGACCAGTGGCCTTTTTCTCTCGGTCGTTGACCAATCCGGTGTCGCGATATTCGGCAATTGAGAAAGAAGCGCATGCTATTGTGGAGTCACTTCGAAAGTGGAGACACCACCTTATCGGACGCCCCTTTACGATTATTACTGATCAAAGGTCCGTATCGTTCATGCTAAACAACAAGAGCAAGAGCCAAATCAAAAATGAGAAGATTAATAGATGGCGCCTCGAACTATCAGAGTTCGAATTTAAGATTATCTACAGACCTGGCAAACAAAACCACGTTGCCGACACTTTAACGCGAGTCTGCGCAGCAGGGTCTGATCTAGCCTCTCTTAAACAGCTACACGTTGATTTGTGCCATCCTGGAATACGACGCTTAACAGCATATGTACGAAAAAACAATCTACCGTTTTCATGCGACGACGTAAGACTAACTTGCAATAGCTGCTTAGTTTGTTCAGAGATAAAACCCCAGTATCCGCATCTAGAAGAATTCCATGTTATAAAGTCGAATCGTCCATTTGAGCGGCTATCCATGGACTTCAAAGGTCCTTTACCAACATCAACACAAAGAAATCCTTACCTCCTGGTCGTGGTCGACGAATACAGTCGTTTTCCATTCGGTTTCCCCTGCAAAGACACCAGTTCACAAACAGTGATTGAGAAGCTTGAACTGCTATTTTCGACGTTCGGCACCCCGGAGTTTATACATTCTGATAACGCAACTTGCTTCAGGTCAACCGAGCTGAAACAATACTTACTTTCTCGGAACATATCCTCAAGTCATTCGTCTCCATTCAATCCCAAAGGAAACGGACAAGCGGAACGATTTGTCGGCCAGATTTGGACTACGATACGTCTAGCACTACTCACCCTCAATCTTGGAATAAAAGACTGGGAGAAAGTCCTACAACACGCCCTCAACTGCAGTCGTAGCTTACTATGTACAGTCACTAACGAATGTCCACACGATAGGATTTTCAGATACAGCCGACGATGCCTTAAACAAAACCAACTCGCGCAATGGCTGACGCATGCGCAGTCCGTGTTAGTGAAAAACCACAACCGAACATCCAAACATTGTCCTAACTTACTGCCAGCCAAAACTAGAGAATATAAATCCTTATTATTCAACAGTCTCATACCCTAACGGGCAGCATAGAACAGTCTCGAATCGCGATATTGCAAGGTTACCTCAAGAATGCTGCAATAATAACACACCAACGGATGAACTGAACGAATTAACAATAGAAGGTGTTCACGACCCATCAATAGAAGACAACCAACAAGACGCGCCAATAACCTGCAAGGACGATATCGAAGCAATAGTGAAAGCCGGCCAAAATACACTAACAAGCGAAACAATGCGCGACAGCGATCATGCCACGACACAGGGAACTTACTTCAATGACAACAACGATACAGACGCTAGTGGACCGAAGAGACCAGTTAGAGCACGACAAGTGCCGAGCTACTTGCAGGATTATCTATGGCGGGGGGAGAATGTGATGAAAATTACCTTACCATTTATATTGTAAATCTCAACCCTTAATGTTAACTATTTACACTTACTGATTTACTACTTTGTTTTGTAGATATTACTCAATAAAGCTTTTTACAAGCGTATCTTTTTACACTACAGATATGGTTAACAGCACTTCCGTTAGGTGGACACCTGACATTTTACCTACAATATGTGTATGCGCTGCTGAGTCAAATACATCACATCTATTATCATGAAAATGTGGCGGCCTTCAAATCACTCGGCACAATTCGATTAGAGATTTAATTGCTTGAGAATTAAAAACAGTAAGTCAAAGTGTTGACATTGAACCGGTTAAGGGATACCTAAATCACAATATCACATTTCAAAATACCGCAACTTGCCATCAAAATGATGCAAGGCTCGATATCATTGTACTGGGTTATTCGAGAATCGATTCGCGCGGACGTTATTTGACGTCACAATATTTAACAACCGCTCCGTTTTATATTCCTTGAAGTCCGACACATTTAAACTTGATAAGACCCGCAAAAATTCGAAATACAAAGAACGAGTTGTCGTGGTCGAACGTGGTAGTTTTATACCGCTAGTATTCTTTGCTTCTGGGGCATGGGAGAGAGTGCACTGTTAGTATTAAGACGCATAGCTTGGCTGCAATCAACAAAATCAACAACAAAAACATACAGTCACATATTATGCGCTTGGAAACGGAAGATCAGTTTTGCCCTTTGCCGTGTGGCATCCTTATGCCTTCGCGGTTTGCGGTCGTCGCTTGGTAAGCCAACGACTAATACAATGTCGCCATACACAACTCAGACTTTCATTCCGTGTGAAGCGCAGAGTTTTCACACCGATACAGAAGTATAACATGTGCACAGATAATCCATAGGATTAATAAGATATTTGATGAAGAAAACAGTTTGTGTAAATATAATTGTTTATATAATATATATAATTGTATATGATACAAAATTATACGTATATATTATTTATTATATATTTATTTTATTATTTAATTATTAAATTTTTATCTAGCATTATTATGTTTTGTCTATTTTATAATTATATTAAATACGTAGACTCAGTTAGCTGATTTGATTTGTTCACTGATACGTTTCGGTTCAACGCCTTGTTCTCAAAAATCACAGAGAAAAATGAGTTTTATACCGATGATTCTTGGTCACTGATTAAACATTGATAAGATTATTCATATCACTGAAATGTGCAGTGGTATTGTTCTGATTGCTTTTATTTGCCGATTGTTAGCATAAGCCAATGTTCTGTATTTAATTCATTTATATCAGTCATAACTTGATCTATCAAATATTTTTCTGTTTTATTTTTAGCTGTATCAGATATATATATCCACTGTTTATGATTTTATAAGATGATTTGCAAACATATGGATTTAACATTTTATGATTATTCGCATCATTATATGATTAATCATTCGATTATTCGCTCTAATTTAACGATGTGCTCGTTTCACCAAAATTCTTTCTTTGATAATTTTATAGCTTCCCTTTATTATATATTGAAGGTCAGTATGATTCAAACTAAAGTTTGTCGATGAAATTATTTCTTTGTAGCATTTGTATCTGGATTTAAAACATTGTGAACAGTTAGTTCTTTTAAATGTTTTAATCTATAACTGACCAAAAACTCTTTCAATGTGCCGTTTTTCCGGAAACATTCATGTTCTAGCTTAATGTAAATTCAAATATTGCTGAACCTTATTGTAAGAATTTGCAAAAGTCCATGCTGCTTCAGATTCCATTGTGGAAAAAGATAAACATATATTCGGAAAAAGATATACATATATATGTTATAATAATTAAAACGCCTATTTAACAAAAATTAAACCATCAAGTAAATATAAATATATGGATAAAATTGAATTAATAGAATCCTTAAATATTTTGATAAATCAAAATTATTTAAAAGTAGGGACATATATATTTATACAAGTAAAAGGTGTTCCAATGGGTGGTAATAGTAGCCCAATTATAGCTGACTTGTTTTTAAGCTTTATAGAATATGAATTTGTTCATAACTGTGTAAAAACTAAATCTAAACTATATAAATATATGAAATATATGTTTCGATACATTATTGATATATGTGTATTTAATTCTAATAATTTTTATTCAATTAGTGAACAAATTTACTCAGAGAGCCTTATTCTTAACAAAACCAATATTAATGATAAAGAAGGTGTATATCTAGATATGAACATTAAATTAACATTAACTAAAACTACTATTAATTTATATCGTAAAGATGACATATTTAAATTTACAAGAAACATATTTTTGCATGAGCATTCATGCATACCATATAATATAAAATATAATACATTAAATAATGAAATTTTAAGAATCGCAACAATATGTAATGATATTGGCTTTCTTCAAAATCATTTAAATAATTTAATAGATACATATTTTAAACTAGGTTACTATAAAAATAACATCAAGCAGAAAATAGTAAAATATATAAATCAACACAATAATATAAAGAATAAATTTAAACTCTTAAGTGGCAAATTTTTATGGATGGATAATAAATAATATACTTTGTATTAGAATAAGATACTAGATAGTTTTATCAGAGGAAATACATCATTAGCATGTATTTGGCCCCGCTGCTATGTTGGGTAGAGGAGTTAAGGGGCCGAAACCTGATAGCATAGCAGTTTCTCCTGATGACCTCTAATTCTTATTTATTTCCGAAACCTGATAGCATAGCAGTTCCTCCTGATGAACTCTAATCCTTATTCTGATACAACGTCTGTTATTTATTAGTCAATTCATAAAAATGACTTTTATTTTAAATTTCAATTTTTTATTTTAACTTTATTTAAATTATAAAAAATCTCATAACAATTATTTATTTTATTATTTAATTATTAAATTTTGATTTAGCATCATTATTATGTTTTGTTTATTTTATAATTATATTAAATATGTAGACTCAGTTACATAATTTAATTTCAACTATGCCATTGACTGCTTTTAGTTTTAAGGTGAATTTTTTAAGAGTAATTAGTGAACCTTTTCAATTTATAAAAGAGTATTTCAAAGATGGATCCCGGAAATCGTTTAACCTCACCTAGTTATATATATTGCAAAAATCATAATTGCTTAACATAAATATTGCACAAACAAATTTTAAGACATTCCGGCCTTGCGGCCTTTATTAATCTGCAACACAAATTAGAACTAAATAATAGTCATGAAAGATTAAGACAATTAAATCAGAAATGCTATCAAGGTTCGATGAACGGATGCTCTGTATTGCAGCCATAATTAACTTTGTTTGTAGCCTTTCAACAATGCTATTTTATGGCTATCATTTTGTCTTGTACTCCTTAATGTCATGATAAACTGCCCAGTAGCTAAAGCAGTTTCCAACTTTGTGTTCAAATGTTAGGCTTAGACCTTTATCCACTGCATTGTTAGCTTTACATTGTGAGCGTCAAAGATTTAGTCGATATGCCAGTCTCATACTGCTTTAGCCGACATATTGCTTTTTTACATATTTTACAAGTGCCAACGTATCTAATATTATTTGTCTTGTAATTTGGTCAGGCTGATATAACTCCGGTAGTGACAAGTAAAACTACGATATATAGCTTGGCAAGAATGTAAGAATCGCCTACCGGGGTTTCATAAAAACTCTTCCATATATTTGTAAAACTATTAGAACCAGTAAAATATGAAATTTATTTTTTATTGACGTTTCGACGTATCTTTCTCGAGAATAGCTGTTTACAAAATCTAAAAAATTTGAAACCAAAATCGAAATTTTTTTGAAACTTTTTTCGAAAATGATGATCCATAACGGGGAATTAAAGGAACAATGTTTCTAAGGCTAAAAATAAAATTCTATTGACAAGAGTCCGGTTTAGCCAAGTAGAATTTCAAGTATTGACATATTACAAATATTTATTTTGCTAATTCCGGATCCAAATATGCATTAAAAAATTGTAGGAAAAATTGACTATCGGAAGTAATAAATTTTTAAGAAATACCCAAAAGATCGATATATCAGCTGTTCAGTTTATGAGACTGGATTTTGTATATACTTGATCTAGAATTATCGTTCGTACCTAAACATAATCTCTGCATCTTATTCCTCTTATCCGGATATATTCGATTTTTATTCTTTGTGGAAAGTATTTTTTTGCTGATTTTCTCGAAAAATTCTGTTGATGTTCATCAATATGAACAACTGCTTGAGACGTGCTTGTGGAGATAAAGAGGTGGAAGGAGTGATATTAGTGACGATGACGCAACGATCGCGAGAAGGAAAGCGATTCCGTAAAGGAGGACGAGTAACGTAAGTTGGAGAAATCACAATAGGAGAGCTGGGAGTTGAGGATATCAAGGGAGTAGGTTTAACAGCGGAAGACAAAGATGATTTGGATAATATATAGGGTGGTGAGCGATGTGAGGAAAGGTTATGAGTTGAAGGATTGTGGAGGTTGGTGGAGGTGATTTTGATTGAGGGATGTAGGTTATTGAAACAAGAGACAGAAGGGAAGATACGGTGGTGTCGAGAAGTGACGACATGGGATTAGAAGTGCATGTGATGACAGGATCAGGGGGTTGACAAAGGATATCAGAAACGACTGCAGTGGTTTGAGTGGACACGTTGGAGGTTGATATGTTCTTATGGGAGAGGTCGCGTATGAGTTTGTTGGCACAAAAGCCGCATAGGAAGTCTTCTTTAGACTTACTGCTGTCGCATGCGATTGTAGTCCAGACGCTGCAGTCGTGTGCCGAGTACTGTACTTGGTCGTAGATGTCTTCTTGCGTCCTCCCATCGACGTCCTTGTGTTAAAACTGTTAAATTTGCCGATTTGATCTGGAACTGGATTGATCTGGAACTGGATTGATCTGGAACTGGATTGATCTGGAACTGGATTGATCTGGAACTGGATTGATCTGGAACTGGATTGATTGTAAGTAGCATTAATCAACAATTTTTTATCAATGCATCCAGATTACAAGATAAGACGTGGGCGATAGTACACTCGCTTCCGCACAGACACATACGAGGTGCATTTTCTGACGTCCATCCGTAACGGGCTGCAAGGGCATCTTTGAATTCTATATAGGTTAGAAACAGGTTACCAGTCTTTAACGGTTGACAGTTCAACCAGGAAGACGCTCCTATGATAATATAAATTTTTTATAACAATATTTATTTGAATAATTTTACAAATGTGTAGGTTTCTTCAAATAGTCCTTAACCGAGTTGTTTCACAACAATAATAAGGATTAATAATATAATAAGGATTATTTATATTACTAAAATATATTAATTATATTAATTATATTTTATATAATATTATAATATTATAATTATATTATATTAATTATATTATTATATTAATTATATTAGAGAGAATAATTTTTTAGAGAGAATAATTTTTTTATAAGAACTCCAAGTAATACAAACAAACATAAAACAGTGATGCGTCAAGTAATTTAAAAAAATATTGTACTTTTTATTTAGAGCGCAGGGCGATTGCAAGCAGAACGGGCACCCCGGACGCATAAAGCAATTGAGCGAGCAACTTGTATACCAATCGTTGACCGAAGGCGTGTCAATTCCTCTGCATATGTGTTTCTTTTTCTAATTGCCAATTTATGAGCAATGCGCTGAATTATCGTCACCGACGATTTACTTTCACCACCAAAACAGGAAAACACTAATGGCGCAAAATTTGCCCTCTCTATTAGTATGACTCTCTCTTGATACTTTGCGATTTTTCGCTTTTCGTGAAATTCAAAGGTGGACGTTGTTGACTTCGAGAGGTTGGACGGCGCAAATGCGTTGAATACGCATGTATCGAATAAAGTTCGCTCAGAACGATATCCGTAAAATCCATAGCAAGCAATGTCTAAACGTGCATCATGATCTCTAAAAGTGCTTGTGCGCTGGAACACAATACTATGGTGAACTGATTTCAATAATGGTTCTGTCTGGACATTATCGCACATTTCGGTCATGGTATTGGATAATATATCACGAATCAAATCGTGTCTAATCGAAGGATGACCTGCAGTTGGACAAGTTAGTGAGTGTGCCAGTGATGTTCGTTCACCGCATGGGCAATGTAAAGGAACATCACGAGACTGTCTATTGTACCGGGCTCCAATTGAATCTCGAAATTCAATATTATTAAGACGAGTACGACGGTCATTTGTAGGATACCTGGATAGCCATGATGAAGCACCCTTGACTTGTAGGTGCTCCAATATGCATATAGCAGTTTTATCTAAATCAGATAGCTTATCCATAAGTAGGGATTTGTGCATCTCGTTTTTTGATATGCGTATCTGGGAAATATACTTATCTTGCTCCGCCTTTAACTCAACCCCATACAAGCCGGCTAAATAAGGAAGACATATCTTCTCAAAGGTTTCGAACTCTACTTGCGCTGCGACTCGTGGGTCAACTATGCCTAGACCACCATATCTTAATGGCAGCGAAAATAATGGCCACATTAAATTGTCGTTTGTTGAGTTCAAATTAAAAAGTTCGTCAAAGCGACGCTGAATAATATCATTTAATTCTTCGAACCAGCTATTTAAGCAATTCATCGTTCGTTGCATGTGTATATATTTATACTGCAAAGCTGTGGTCATACTAGCATAGCTTACCTGTAAATCAATAACACCGACGTCAGCTAAATGATCAACAAGTAAGCAGTATTTAGAAATTTTGTAGCTTATCGTTTTGTGAATATAATTATTATCCCCGATCGGAGCACCCAATACTATGGTTCCATCTACGGAGATTTTTATTCATGTGTCTTTAAATAGTTGGTGCATAGCAGAGGCTTTATCAGGTGTGGTTAGCAGCACACACTTTTCCTTATTTATATTGAATCCAAAAGCAGGTCGTGTTCGCATAGAAATTTGAATGAATTGTAGATTTGATTAGGTTTACCGACTAAATTACCATCATCCGCGTGCCAGAATTGATTGATACGAGGGAATTTGTCTTCGATGCCCTTCAATAGCAGTATGGTCGCTACCGCGTAGGCAGACATTGCTAGTATATCGCCCTGTGCGAAGCCTTCGTAATATGTTATAAATTCATTTCCAATCGATAATTTGGATGGACTATCATAGAAATTGTGTAATACTGTAGACATCGATGGACATATGCGAGAAATGTTAATAATAGCTGCTGGTATGTTAATTCTATTAAATGCATTATCTGCGTCGATCGTCAAAAGAACTGCGTCAGGATTTCTGAACAAGCAATCACGAACTGCGTGTGTGGCACACTCAACTCCGGCTCGCTGGCCAGCACACATTTGTAATCGTCCACAAACTTGTTGTATGTCGTCAGAAAGGAGAGAGAGAATAGCATTCGACAGTATTCTTCTACTAACGTCTCTAATGCCTATAGGCCTTATTCCTGATTCTTTCGTTAAGGCAATTAATCTATTAGTAGTCAGTACTTTTATAACATCATTAGGCAAGTGTTCCGTTGCTAGAGTCCGTGCAAATATTGATATAATTGACCAAATTCATTCTTAAACCATAGATCTAGTCGTCGTGATAAAGTCACTTTGAATAATTTAATATTATTACGTACGTTCCTTTGTAGAATCAGATGACTAAAGATTATTATGAAAATCTTCCGAATTAGTTAACGAATCCCTGTATATACGTGCAAGCTCTGATATAAATTGTTTGGATTCTGTACATTTCGGTAGTCTGAATAAGTTAGTTTGTCAATGTACAAATCTCGTAACGATGTCGATTACGGATAAAATTTCAGTCTCCTGATGTATCGTATGTGCTATTGATATTTAGCGGATTAGCAACACGACAACCTCTATAATATGACATTGATAGGTTTGAATTAGTTTGTTTAATGGTTGACATAGACACATTATTTATATCAGTTGGACTGGAATCAACATGATTGATTTGTACAATTTACTGCGGAACGGTTTAAGCAAAAATTTCTTCTTAACACACTGACAGTCTTTGCATTTTGCGTCTGGGCCATTGCATGAACAGCATTTCAGCTCAGTCGCAGGTTTGCCCTTTGACATTAATTGAGAATATAAACTATATAATTGAAAGGAATATGTATCGTCTGCTAGTTTGTATGTATATTATATTGTGTGTATAAACTGCTAAAAAATTTTGTTCGACATTAATAATATTAATAATATTAATGCAGAGATTTATTATCCAATTTAAGGCTCTCGGCATAGGGCAAAATAAATAATAAATCAAAATCAAAGTACAAAAGTTGAGCTGTATCCACTGAGAAATCAGGACGTGAGGTCTGCCTTGCATAGGTGGGTATAAACTATATATAAACATTTACGAAATTACAAATGCCCTAGATCAATTTGTCTCAATGACATAGGTGACAAAAACGATCAGTTGAAAATATGTAGCAACTCAGCGCACTGTTGCGAGCAAAATCGACAAAAGCAATTCGCCATAAGGACCTATCAATAAGAACGCAGCTCAATTGGCCATTTCAGCACTTGCGAAGTATTGTGATTCTAATAGACTAACGATTAATATCGCGAAAACCAAGATTGTGAAATTTAGGAAGGGTGGTCCACGTTGTCGAGATGATGTTCTGTTTATCGGGGATATTCATTTAGAGTTTGTTACTAGCTATATCTCGGTTTTGCTCAATTCACTATGGTCCTTTAGTACTCATCTACTGAAACAGTCATCGAAAGTGATAACTTCAGCGAACCAACGAGTAATTTGCCGACATTCGGTCATCATTTACAACATGCCTAGCAATCTCTAATGCGCTTGAATCGAGAGCATCGATAAATATCCTTCTAATTGAGTGTTGTGTAGGAAGAAAATTACTAGGAGATGCCGGAAGATCGTCAAATATGCATATAACTGGCTTATGTTTTCTACGTAGCATCTATGCGAACTCAAAATCTAAGCAGTAAAGATTAAATCGAAACAACTTCTAGACTAACCAATTTCATACGGCCAACCTTCAAATCGGAGCATAAAGAATTAGATGTGCGAAGCAAATAGCTCTATTAATAGCTCTAGTTTAAAAGAGTATTTGCTAGAATTCGCGTTAAAGTCACCGCCTATGATAAGGGGTTGATGGGAAGAAACATTATCGAGAAGTTCGGACAGCTCACTTATAACAACATACGCATTCAAGGACGGGTTGAAATAACACGCAATTATAACTAAGTTTGGCGAGTCTAGGAACACAGTGCTTTCAGTAGTCTTACAAAACCAGTCTCGAAATAAATAATTAACTGCTGGAAGAACACTTCCACGAGGTCAACCACGATCACCCAGGGTAGTCAAAACTTCGAATGTATAAAATGCATTTAACGAAATAGAAGAAGTGAATGTTTCAAGTAGAACAACTAGATCAAAAGATGAAAGATACGTACAGAAACTTTTCTTAAAAAGTGTTTCAATACCTTCAACATTGAAAAGCAAAAGTTGACGTAAGCACATAATATCAGAGCATGATTTGGTACGAACCAAAAAATATGAATCAGAACACGGTTCGGAACGGACCATGTGAGTTAGAAGAAGTTCGGTCGGTGCTAATCATGTTGATCAATTCCTTGTTGGATCTACCCCGCGATCAATTTGAGACAATACGCTACTCCAATTACGTATCCCTACAATATCAATAACTCTATTATTACGAATAAAATAACGCTTAGTGGGATTCTTAGCTCTTGCCTCCTTAAGCTGTTCAACAAGTGCCTTTCTGGCCTCCTGTTCTACAGTTGAGAAATCAGGATGAATGAATACACGATTGCAGTGTTCACTATTCTTTAATCGACTGCTATTTTTGAGACTTGTTAAATAGACAAAATCGTTCGTAGTGAGGATGAGCCATGGATGAGTATCACTTTTAAAATCGGTGAAGCGACGCATTCGTAAAAGAACATTATCAATTTGAACATCAATTTCATATATCAATTATCGCATGGTGTCCTCATCCGCTTCGGATATTGGTCGAACCTCGTATGATGCCATTGACTGAACGTCTCGCGTATCGTTAACTACTATATAAGCCAATCCAACACGCCGCTATCCGACTAAATCATCAGGGGTCTCTCAATCCCCGAAGAATTCTATTGAGGTGGACTATGCTTGATAATCGCGAGATGAGGAGCTTGAGAAACATTAGTCTTTGTTCTGGGGACGTCCTCTTGAAAAGAAGACTAATTCCGAAATAGCCCAAGTACCACAGAGGCGCACTTGGTTTTTCCCATTTAATGAAATATACTGAGCCCGTTTCAGGGCCCACCTACCTTTCTTCAGGACACGTTTGAGTCTATCCAGGTCAGCTTTCGCTAACGAGTTCACCGTAATGGTAAACCCCAGGTATTTTATTCGACTTGTGAAGGTAGGGACTGGTTGAGACTGCAAAATGGAGAAGAGTGCATATAGTGCCAATCTCTTAACCTTCTTTTTGGTGGCAGGGGCGCCATGAAAGACGACCATCTGCGATTTAGAGGAGTTGAGAACAAGATTAGTTATGGGTAGCTAGTCTTTTAATCTTACAAAAAACGGCTGATGTCATAGACTACATCTTTGCACCTGCGTCTAGAGAACAGGACTGTGGTATAATCAGCGCATATCGCAAGATGTTGATAGTGTTAAAATATTTTATAGAATATAATGGAAACAGCAAAATGCAAGATTGGACAAAGTGGGGATCCTTGAGGCACGCCCTTAATGGGATAGACTGACGTGCATCAGGGTCGTCTTTATAGAAGAATCGCTTGGTAAACAACAATATTTCCACCCTGTTAATTCTTGCAGGCAACCCAAGGGACCTATTATGAGAGATAACAAAAGGAATGGAAATGCGGTCAAATGCAGCAGAAAAATCAAGAAAGACAGCCACAGCAAGCTGATGACTGTTATCTTGGCAAAACTAATGCACTTCACCAATTGCTGAATAGACCGAGCGATCTTTTACGTACCCATGAAAACCGGGTGAAATAAAACTTTCGGCTACTTAGATGGTCGCGGATTTTACGCGCAAGCGTTTTTTTCGTAAATGGAGACGCGAGAGTTTTGAATCGAAATGGCCCGCAGATCTTTATGACATGAAATTGATTTATTTTTGGGTAAAAACACATGTTGACTAATATTTATGCCAGCAATATCGGACGGGGAGGCTAATAGCATTGTGATGCGGCCTCCTTTCTCTGACTGTCTGTCAAAAGCTGACAGACCCAAGTGGAGAGTGGCGCGTGGGTTCTGAAAGTACCCTGAAGTGGCCCAAGGAGTTTAGAATATCTGACAGATAGATCCCTACTCCTGAAGTCACATCAAGGTGGGATTGGTTAGGGAGATTGAGTGGCTTTAAATATTGTTATTGCGAAAAATCGCTTGAAACTGTAGTCCAGTAGCCAAAACTGGCTACGATTGATTTTTATTCCATATTTGCTCTAACTAACTGAACTTCGATCATCAGCTCAATCAGTCTAATGTATCACTCAGAGACGCTCCAAACAACCTAGCAGTCATCGTCAGTCGGATGAAGTGGTTAGGGTGCGTTTCGACCGATTTTGTAATAACTGTAAAGACACCTTATATATAAATATATAATTGTAGATGTTGCCAAAAACCGGAGTTCGATTACAAGTAGAGCAGACTTCCTTATCACTCCTAGACGAGCTGATGGTAGCCGGCAGCACTCATCAGTAAGGTGAACTACCATCAGTCTTTTCGGCGGCCTTGTGATATATTATATAGGCATTTTCGAGAATTTGCTAAGGTGGTAGCATGAGACTAGCCTCTTTAAACTAACCATGTGCTTTCCGGACCATCCTAATTTTATTCGGCAGGAATTTTACTTGCTGTCGTTGCTTGCTTTCTCACAGGATAATAACAATGTATCCTCCAAAGGATCCTGTGAGAAAGCAAGCAACGACAGCAAGTAAAATTCCTGCCGAATAAAATTAGGAAAGGTCCGGAAAGCACATGGTTAGTTTAATGAGGGTCCAAGCTACCACGTTAGCAAATTCTCGGAAATGCCTATTTAATATATCACAAGGCAGCCGAAACAACTCATGGTAGTTCAACCTACTGATGAGTGCTGCCGGCTACCATCAGCTCGTCTAAAAGTAATAAGTAAGTCTTCTCTACGTGTAATCGAACTCCGGTTTTTGGCAACATCTACAATTATGAAACTGAAGCTTATTAGCTCCCGAAGCACAGTTTAACACAGTCACATATAGAATTATATATAACAAAAAAAATAAGAGCTAAAACACACAATTGAAAAAGCCCAGCAAAGGGCGAAACGTCTTTTATAATTCTCTGTTATCTTTGCCGGTGTAAATCAAAACATATATATACTAAATATGTTGCTTGATATATTGGACTTTGATTCACGACTCTCAGTCACCATGTCACTTCTAGACGACCAATGAGTACCCGGTAACACCCATCAGTAGAATGAAGTACTCACTGATCGTTTCGGTTGCCTGTGTGACATTGTGAATAAAGGCATTTCCGACACTTAACTTAATTGTCTTATATATAATTTTATATCAGATTGTGCTAAACTGTAGCATAGGATTAGCCTCTATAAACTAACCATGTGCTTTCCGGATCATCTTCTTGTGGCAACTTCTTGTGGCCAACTTTGTGGCTGCCACATCACAATACGAAAAAATTTCCCACGGAAAACTCTCAATTTTCTCTTAAAATTTAATAAGAAATTGGCAGATAAATAGAGAGAATGCGATGGCATTAGCCAATGCGCTTGTCTAATTATTTTTTTGAGAAGCATTTGAAACTTAGTTTGCTAGAGAATGTCTAGATATATGTGTTTTGACATACTTGTGCCGTCTGCCGGTCCTCATCTGCATTTAGTAATAGGAGGTACCTAGCACTGATGAGTCAAAATAATTACGAAACGTTACCAGTTATCGTTTTGTCGATTCTTCCGTGGCTGCCACATCACTATACAAATTACATTCTTGTTACTGCTGACGTATCTAGCCTGCTCAGAAATATCCAAAACCTATTGACTCTCGATACTTTCTTACAAAATCACGATACAAATAAAAGAGAACGTCAATTTATAATTGAATTACCCAGTATAGTTTTGAATAATATCCTCTTGAGATATCAAAAACGGTTCTATAAACAAACTCAGTGTACAGCA
The DNA here is from genome assembly GCA_012934845.2 of Pomphorhynchus laevis. NCBI lineage: Eukaryota > Metazoa > Acanthocephala > Palaeacanthocephala > Echinorhynchida > Pomphorhynchidae > Pomphorhynchus > Pomphorhynchus laevis. The sequence continues at coordinate 30,602 of WNNJ02000758.1, read as the reverse complement.
ATGGGCACACCAATGCCCCCTGCCTATGCAATAATATACATTCATGAAATCGAAATATAATGGATCAATAGATTGTAATGTAAACCCTTACTTCATACACGATATATTTACAACATTTTATTTGTGTCCTGGTGACCAAAAATCACTCGAATTGTTTCGAAGAGATTTAAGTCAGTTAAGTACGCTGACTCTGAATTTCAAATCAGGTACAATCGTAGAGTTTCTAGACATGATAATAAGCATTGATATCAAAGGCAAATTAAAAACGAATCTATATCGCAAAGAAAATTCGACATTAATGTATCTCCATTCGCACAACCATCATCCTCAGAGTCTCAAAAGATGCATCATTTACAATGAAGCATTGCGAATTAAACGAATCTGTTCTGATTCAGCGGACTTTGAAACAAACGTTGAATTGCTAATCAATTCGTTGTTACAACGTGGCTACAGATGATCTACCATTGCAAAACAAATCAATATAGTAAGGAGATTATCACGTTAAACTCTTGCTCAGAAAGAGTCAAAAAGAAAAGCGGCATATAAAAATCATGGTACCATATCTTTCTCGACTTAGGACATTTTGTCGAGACCTCCGCACGTGTTTGCGTAATTTTCCAGACAAGTCAATTCGAATTTGCTATACACGTGAACCCAACGTTCAGAAACTGCTCAATCGAAGAATTAACCTAAAATCATTGAAACACTGCAACGACAAAAAATGCGCAACATGTAGGGTAATGCGCAATACCCATGTTTATCACAGTACAGTCACTAATCAAAGTTCCGAAGTTGACCATGAATCAACCTGTAAGATTAGATCAATTGTATATCTAGGAACTTGTGACATCTGCGGTGAATAATATGGCGGTGAAACGTCCTTAGCAATGGCGAGATGTAATAATTTAAGGCGCTCCCAATGTAAGCATAGAAAAATTTGAATTTGGCGCCATTTGCTATATAAAATAATATTGTGTTTGCATATATAATTGTAAAAATATAGGAGTTTTAACAAGTAATTTTTCCAATTATGAATACACAGTTGAGCTCAAAAAATGAAAACGAGGATATCAGCGAGCACAGCAGTATAAGTACTAATGGCGATGAAGAACCTGAATACTCTGATGAAGATATTGGCGGCATCAAAGATGAACATCGAAAAATGACACTTGCAAACGATTATGATGATGAAAAGCAGACCATGTATCTAAAATGTAAATGGGTTGAAGAAATGCCATACTGTTTTGACGTAAAAGAGGTAAAAATCGTGCATGATGAAACGCTAAGCGAACGTATTTCTAATCTACATATGAGTTTTGAACAGATACCTGGCACAATACAAAGCATTTTCTTTTTGAATCCCCAATTATATGAAGAACTTGTAAAACGAATTCATAATTATATAAATAATCTCAAATTAACATATGATGCTGTTGACCAGGCTGCGGTGAACATCAGACATATAATTCTGATGGCGACGGAAGCTGGCAAAAGAGAGCTGTGCATTAAGCTAGCTATAAGATTACAGACACTTGAACTTTATCGAATAATTCAGCACATTGAAAGATTACTGGAAAACAATTTGCTGGAGTATGACTCGGATGAGGGTGTGATTCAATTGAACGAAGAGCAAATACTTACTCAAACAACAAAATTCGAAGAAAAATCATTTGACGATATTTTTTGGAGTTCGCCTATCAAGTTCAAATCAGAGAGCAGGGGAAATGAGTCTGAATCAGATGAAGACCAATTGACGGAAACTGAAATAGAAATGAGAGTGCGCCAGCTCCTGGAAAAAGATATAAGTGAGTTCGAAGAGCTAGATCTATCAGAAGAATCCAACGATTATAGTAGTTTAGAGAGTAGTTTTAAAAGTTATGATACTGATGAATATCCAGTAGTTGAATCAACAAGCCGTATTAGTAACAGTCAAAATGAGAGTTTTGACAATGAAATGCGTTTTTCTACACAAAGCAAAGAGAATGAAAATATATATAGCAAGATAGTGGAAAAAAATGGCGAACATAGCCTAACAGATGAAAATACAGAGGAATCGAGTTATTACAAAAGTGAGGATCAAGATGGATCTTTTTCAACTATCGCATCGCCACTAGAAGATCCTAAATATTTAAATATGTGAAAATAAATGTAATATCGTAAATTTGTTTTAGCACACACAGACGAAACAAAAGTATGTATGCAATAATATCATTGCTAATATTTCGTAATTTCTACTTGATCTGTTAAAATTCAATTGACGTAACAAAAATAGCTATAAGAAAACTAGCATAGCTAAACAGTCGGTTACGATCATTAAAATGAGAGTTTAAAAATTACAATATATTTATCCTAAATTAACTCTGATATCAATTTATTTTCATTTTTAGATACGCATAATACATAGTTGTACAACAAAATAAATGTGCATTTATAGAGAAAGTTGTGTTATTAAACTGCAAGAATACTTTTAGATAAATATCGTCCGATTAAAATCATATCACACCTCGCAGCATGTCCTAGTTGCTTAACATTTTCGAATTTTACAAAAGATAAAGTGAGTTGGCCGATAACCGAGAAAATAGTGAGCAAGCGAGATCATTAATCTGCTCTATGCTTACAAGCGAAGGCTAAACTATATTACGATGAAAATCTATTACGTTTCATATAATTAAACAAACACTAATGAATGTATTTATAAAAATTGATAATAGATAATTTAAAATAGTCATTTAGTTCAATATAAATATCGCGCAATTCTCGACTATGTGACGACGCAAAATCCTAAGTAAAATCTTCGTTCATAGCCTAGGTAACAGTACTTTTGCTATTGTAATAAATTGCAATCATTATGAAAATATCTGATATACAAGATGTATGCTCAATGTTAGAATCTAAACATAGCCGAAACTTTATATTTAATCAAGAAACAATATGTAATTATATTTTGTGCAAAATACATTTTTGCTTCTGATGGGTTTTCCAAGAGACGCGTAAAATCCAATGTTGATCAATCTTTAAATCACTACACTGATCTCGCAAGCATAAAAGGTGCGGGGTCGTGATTGACGGAGCTTCCCATATTAAATAAGAAGTGGAAACTCAGCGCAAACGAATTTAGAGATGCGTTATGCTGTCGTTATGGATGGACTCTCTTGATTTAATGAATACGAAATGTATATGTGGTGAAAGGTTACTTCTAGCACACGCTGTATAGTGCTGAAGAGGATGCTTGCCTTCCTTGCGACACGACAATGTACGCGACATCTTCGCAACCTCGCTACGAATGTGCTGTTCAGACGTAGAGACCGAGCCAAAGCTGCCTGAGTATCGCAAACTATAAACTTTGAGAAGAGCTTAACCACAACGGATGACGAAACAAGACTTGATATAGTTTGCACTGGACTTGGAAGTGAAAGATTCGAGCGGACATTTTTCGATGTCACAATATTTTCAATATTTGCCGAATCTTACAATACGATAGTGCCACAGAAAGCTTTCGAGTATAATGAAAAAAGAAATAACAAAAAGTACTTGGAAATGATACGATTAGTAGAAAACGGTTATTTCTCCCCATTGGTATTTTTACTTCTGGCGGAATAGGTGAAAGCGCATGGAGTATTCTTCAAAGAATTTCAACAAAGATAGCTACACTCAAACATTCCAACTACAACATAGAACTGTCGAAAATTAAAGCAAAATTAGTATTATCCATTGTCAGAGCGGCGTCAAATTGTCTACGAGCCCATCGTTCCACACGAGTGTTTCACATACAATCTGGGAGAGGTGAAGCCGGCTAAAGATTTTATGGGCTATAACAAAAATCAAGATTTTCTTATTTAGTTAAGACAATTTTAGTATTATTATACTGTAAATAAATTATATCTTTAAAAAAATTAAATTACAAATAAATAAAATTTATTTTTATGACCTGCATTTATTTACTTTTCTACGTAGTGTATACCCCGTATTCATGTTGCATACTCATGAAAAATTTGAAACCCATGGTGAAACATTGATATAAATCTTAACTACATTAGTACTTTTATTAATTATCAATTATACTGCTTACGTATGATTTTTACTGTGCTGACTTTATATTCTTTTATAATCTTTTTATTTGCCCAAGCCGAAAGGCGGAGTGGCTTCAATAAATCACTACATTATTATTACATTAATACAAAATTGTTGCGATGTGCAAATACGCCAACATCAGTGTGAAGGTTAAAAACTTGTTTCTGTTTTATCAGATCAGGAATTGTTGAAGCTGCCTTTCAACACAACAAAGATCATCTCTTGCATTAAGTCGATTTCTGAATTTAGACTTGATAACTAACATGCTGGAAAACCCTGTTATGCAAATATACGTTGTTGGAAATAGATGAACGCTCAACGTAGTCGCAGGCAAAACGAGATATGACTGCAAACATTTAAAACAGAATTATGTAACTGACATTGAATAGAAATCGATTTTTCGCTGCATCACTTTTAATGAATTCAATAAATTTTTAATTTGATGTATCAGGAACATCTTAAAGGTTGACTATGAATGTATTCTGACAAGTGCAAACGGGATGTCAGGTCGATTTGGTATGATGAAATTTTGGCTGAAATAATGAGCAAATATCATTGTATTCCGTTCCTCCGGTTCAACGCCATTTTCATCGTAGAAGGCAGATAAGGTTGGCAACAGGTGAATTTTGCAAGATGTCAACTAGGCAAGCAATTTTTCTATAATTCACTTTCATCGCTAAGTTCTTTAAACTGCGGTTTTCTTTTAATATTCATTAAACTGTTTAATTTCATCACGAAGATTAAAACACGTTTTAAAACTTTTACCAGCGACAACCATCTCACATCAGTGTAAAATAGCAGAGCATTATTTGACGGATCCAACTCATTATACAGTTTTGAAAACAGTCGACTGTTTAAAGCACTTGTTTTACACTGAATTAACGACGTTTTTAATTAATTCTCGTAACTCTTGTGATAGTATTCGTTGCTGATATTTGTTGATAAATCATAAAGTTAGTTCCGATTATCTTTGATGACTTATAATGTATCAAATGTTGAAATCTAGACCGGCATTAAGAATACTTGGCACAAACATCTGTGTAGACATCACAAATATTTTTCCAATAAATTTTATGCTTTTCTATAAATAAACAAAATATAACGTGCTGTGGTAGTTGTTTTAAAAGATTGACAAAAGAGAAACTCGTCTTTAAAATTGTATCATTACTTTGTAAGTAAAACAACGAACACATGGTTTTCGTTAAATATAAATGATAATGTAGATATAAATGATAATTGTAACTGCAATATAAATGTTAAATGTAAATGATAATTGTAACTGCAATACCCCAGGTGTAGTGTATCTAATACAGTGTACATGTGGATTGCAATATATTGGAAAAACATCAAATGTTAAAAACTAGGTTTAAGCAACACATATATAATATACAGCATAATAGTCAAACTATATTTCATAAACATATGAGATTAATAGGACATGATATTAAAAACTGTAAATTATTTATTATAGAGTATATTAACGAAGAAAACATATCAATATTAAACCAAAAACTATTAGAAAAATAAGATGGTTGGATTAAAACGCTTAATTCCATGTACCCATTAGGATTGAATGACGTGGTACAAGGAATTGGCAGAAGTAGTATAATACATAATAAACAACTATATTATAATAATCCGGTTAAACGCAAACCAAGAAGTCATGGTGATAAAAGGAATAGGAAAAATAGAGTTAAAAATATTAAAAAAGATATGTATATAAATGAACAATTAGAAATATTAAAACAACTTTTAAGAGATAATAAGCTGAAAGATCTTTATGTAAATATAAGAAGCTGGATCCCAACGATATCTCGAAGCATGACAGTAAACGCCCAGATAGGGCCGGCCACCGCGGGCGCCAACAGTCTTATAAGCGATGTGCTGGGATTTTACTACCCTGATATATTTGCAAACATTTATATTTGTAGTGTTCATTATTAAAGCAATTTAATCATATTTTTACAAGGGAGGTATATGTTGGCTCATACTATCCGCCGTATCGCGGTTACGGTTGATCTACCAGATGGAAAGGTAGTTTCTGTGTATTGTGAAATACTCAGACTACCTGAACGATTATTTTACGTTCATTGAAAGCGTTTTGTATTATGCGTTTTTAACAATTACATTCGAACTGATTTTACTCTGTTGCCAGTTGAAACGTGCATAAGAAAAATGGTCTAGATTCTCGAATATCAAGTTAAGACGTTATGAAAGCTGTGATGTTGAAATAAATCGGCAGAGTTACGATAATAGATAACCTCGTGAACAGATATCCGATATTCAATAATTAGTGGAAAACACGATTACCATGGGACGATAATCTTCGCAATCAAAGACAAACAATAAGGATGGGTTTTGAATAAGGGGAAAGGAGATAAAGCATCAAGAAGGAGAACAAACTATTCTTAAATAGACACGGTAATTCGATTTTTAATAAACGTGATATACATCTTAAAGACGCTGTAGATAATACAGTGATACACACATTCCAAAATAGTGGACCCCGCCACGTTTGTCAGACACAAGATAATATAAGAACGAGGAGGACAAAGAACTTATACGGAAAATCATGTTTAAAGCTATCAGTGATGCATGACTAACAAACTTGTTTTATGGATCATGGATTAAATATGAACAGCTGAACACTGAACAGCTACAAAATATACGGGGAGTTATTTAAAACTATTTTGGGTATCTTCTAAATTTACCACCATTTACTCTTACATATTTATATGTTTATTTTTAAGTTATGTGAGCTCGTGGCGAAATTTTTCATTTTATGTTTGAACAAAGATTTGTCTTTAAAGAAGACGGCCGTAGATTATTGGTATTATATATCAAATGGCCTAAGATATATGCCAAAAGATGAAAATGTGATTGTTATTTAAATTTATTTTTTATTTGTAATTTGGTGACCGAAGATTATTATTAAATACAAGGCGTTAGCTGAGAAGCTGTTTTGCCTGATCAAAAAATTACAAATTAATTCAGTATATTGCCAGAATCAAGATCAGCAGGATTCAAGGTATCCGTTGAAGTGCGAGTGTCGATTCTCCATCCATGCTAGGCACAATCGCTTGAAGTGCTTCACCGAAGAAGCAGCGACGATTTCCTCAGGCAACACATTCCACAAGTTGAGGGCGCGATGTGACAGTCGAAAGTTGGCAGGCAATTGAGAATGGTGCCTCTTATACAGCGATTTCGAGTGACTGCGTAATGCCCTACTTCTCAATCCAAGGATTTTAGCAGGGACGCCATCAAGTTTGTTTGCTATTGCCCAAAGACAAGACAAGTTTAGTAAGACAAATCTGTCACAAATCGAGCTTATCCTTAGCGCACGCAGCCGCATGCGGTAGGACGTTCTAGCCCTAAAGCATATCTTTGAACCTCTCTTCAATACCGACTCATAGTCGAGCAATTCTCGCTTAGTGGTAGGAAAGAATGCAGGGATGCAGTACTCCAGATGAGGGCAGACTACTGAAGAAAATAAGATACTAAGCATTGGAGATGTCAGTCTGAGAAATGTATTTTTTTATGTAGTACAATTCCCTAGTTGCTTTTATCCTTGCGTGCTCACTATTCAATCTTGTCTAAAGAAAGCGATGAATTATTACACCTAAGTCTTTATAGTGCTCAACTTCATTTAATAACGCACTACCAATGCGATACTGGAACGACGAAATAGTCTTCCCCATTCTCATCAAATCACATTTATCAACATTAACCATTAGTCCAGTGGCTTCACACTATTCAGTAAAACAGTCCAGGTCGTCCTGTAGTGACTGACAATCGGTAGGAGTACGAACAATAGTCCAGATTTTTAAATCAACAGCATATGCTAAAACAGGGTTCTTTAAACGCACAATCAGGTCATTAAGAAATACGAAAAAAAGGAGACCAATAACAGATCATTGAGGTACACTAGAAAGCACTCTAGAGCTTTTTGAAAAAACACCACCAATTCTTACTTGGAATGACCGCAAAGATAAGAAATTCTTAATCAACTTAATGGTCTGAAAATGAAAACCGTAGTGAGCAAGCAATGAGACGATACCGTCATGAGGGACACGGTTAAAGTACTTAGAAAAGTCCAAAAGTACAGCGTCGATAACATATCCAGAACTCAAGGCGTCCGTCCATCTTTTACGAGCTGTTATTAAATTGGTTAAACAAGAACGGCCCGGCATAAATCCATGCTGTGAGTCGTAGTGAATACTGTTTTTCTTAAGATGAAGTCGAATATGCTTCGAGACTAGTTTTTTGAGAATTTTGGAAAACACGCAAGTAAGACTAATAGGGCGAAAGTCTGACGAACTAACAGGTGGATGCTTCTTGGGTATCGGGACTACAATGACACGCTTCCAAATATCAGAAATCCAGCAATGTTTGAGGCTGTGTCGAAAAACAGAAGTTAGATATTGACAGAGAAAACAAGCTAAAGCACGAACCAGAAAAGGTGCAATTTCATCAGGGCCCGGAGAGACAAATTGCCTCAGCGCCAATAATTCACTGTAAATATCATCTACTTCAATCTCTATCGCGCAGTCGCGGATAGGAACAAGAACCGCCTGCCAGACGAACTGATTAAAGTTTATCGTAGAGTTACGTGGAACTGCGAAGATCTTTGCAAGATGATTAGCAATCTGGGGTTCCCTGTCAGAACTCTATCCGACGAGTGACTGAAGTTAATTCCCGTTTGAACGTTTCGAGAACTACGAACGTAGGACCAGAATCTCTTCGGATTATGAGAAATACACATTGCAATGTTGTTCTCGAATGATTGTGTGTTTTTTTAATTTCAGCCTGTTACAAAGATTCCGGGAAGCATTGTACTCAATACGAGTAGATGGATCTGTTCTAGACCTATGCCATAATGAGTTTCGAATTTTCAGGGCTGAACGGACTTGATAGTCCGACCAAGGAAGGAGTGAGATACCCGATTTAGGGAGCTGCAATGGAGCGAAACCGTTGAACGTACGCAATAAGCGGGACGACAAGTGTTTATAACTTTCTGGAACAGAAGAATTATACGTATTGATTTTGGTAGAGAATGCTATTTGAAGTTGCTTAATGTTAACTTGATCCCAATTTATTTTCATGATCTGAGTGAAAGGTGAAGGCAGATCGTCGTGGCAAGGTACATACCATGACAGTAAAGAGTGATCACTGTTGCCAATTGTTGGATGATAGCAGATGTTAGAAATATTACAAATAACTTTTGTAAACACTAAGTCAATAATAGACTGGGATCCGATGTACGTAGGATGACAAACATGTTGGACCAACATCAAGTCGAAGAGAAGGAAACCACCGAGTTCCTTTTCAAGTCGAAGGCATGACAGCAAACTCTGACATACCCAATCAATGCTGGGGAAGTTAAAGTCACCGACAAGTAAAAATCGAGTAGAAATGCATAGACGACATAGATATGGCCTCAGTAAGTTCAAATCCAAGAAGGGTGGAGGGGAACGATACAATATACAGACATAAATTTTGATCCTACCTCGAACAATGCAGAATGAAAGTCCTTCAAATGAAGAGTTACTGGAATCCGAAAAAGTATGTCAAGGCTTTGAGCAACAGAGAGGTTTTCACTGTCAATTATTTTGGACAAAATTATACGGAGAATCTCAACGTCAACATCTGGCCTAACCTGAGCATCACCGCTGCCTGATTCTTTAACTCCAGATACAATGATATTATATCTCCTATCTGAGATGGTTTGTTTTCTATTTGATGTTTTACCTGAGGAAGACATTGCTTAATAGTTGTCGATACTTCCCAATGTGGAATCATTAGTGATACAGTATATTGGCACATAGGTTAATTGGCTATTGACGTTAGAATTTGGTTGATGTGCTGATATGAGATAAACTTCCTTCATGAGATCCTTCACGCTCTCATTATGTGGAACCAAACTGTGATCATTGGAAGGAGAGTTCTGAGTAACATTATTGTCCGAGTGAGTATTGACAGAATGCGTTCGTTCACTTTATATATGACGAACAGTATAAGATTTTATGTGCCCACTCTTCCAGATACGAACAGGAGATACGAACAAAAAGCGGGCGAAAACCTCTACCAACATGTGGCAAAAAGCGGGCGAAACGAAAACGGTTGTGGCAATGGCGCCGTTAGTAGTCAGGGTGTATGGAATTGGATATCATAAAGGAAGGATTATGTAGCTGGTTTTTAATGCGAAAGTCACCTCGTGTGACCTAGCAACTATTCATTACATAAATAAGAATCCATCAAAGGATCACCAGACCCGATTTCAATCAATCTTCATGATCTCATACGATAATATATATATACTAAATAATTTTTTTTATTTTTTTTCTTCTATTAATTTTTTTGTGAGCGGTCAAAACAGCCTTATGGATATGACCTGTAATAATCATCATAATAAAAGTATTTTAGGTCAATTGGAATAATATCTATGATAAGTAAAATTTTCTGGTCAAATCACTCGCCGCAATTTTCGTTGTAGACATAATATGGCTCGATTTTTGCCAGACATTTGATATAATACCTCATGTTCCGCCTATCATTGTATTGTACTAATTGAGTATTTGATCATTCATATGCAGATGAATAAAAATTATCTTGTAAATCGACTTCATGCAGTTTAAGTTTAATATTTATTGCATACCTGTTTTTTGACATACCGATGTTTTTTGATTATTTAAGTTTAATATTTATTCCATACCTGTTTTTGTGACATACCGATGTTTTTTGATTATTTAAGTTTAATATTTATTGCATACCTGTCTTTTTGACATACCGATGTTTTTTGATTATTTAAGTTTAATATTTATTGCATACCTATGTTTTTTGACATACCGATGTTTTTTGATCAAAAAATGTGTGAACAAGTAAGTACAATAGGTGCTTCAAAGATAAGTGATAATTCAAGCAAAATGGCTATTTCAAAAGGTATTCTAACGATTTTTTTTCTGATATTTAACACAAGCAAGTAAGTGATTTATTGTCTGTTAATCAGCCGGGAGCGGGGCTACTCCTCCTATCCCCAAATTGAAGAATTTGGTTGTTGAATCTTTAACCCAGCCACAATAAAGGCACAAGTTATTTAATATTTTTCTACGACCATTCGTTAACAACTAAACAAATCAAGTTATTTTTAATTCTGTTAAACTTCATGAATCCGAACATACGATTTAGCGAAGGAGTATGAAATAATCTTTAATTCAAATTTAAAGCAATTTGGTACGTTACAGTACAAACCAATTCATGCATCTTTAAAAATTAATAATATACCTCCACACTGAGAGGATAAAGATGTAGAATCACTCAAACGGGTATACAAGTTATCAAGTTCCCGACCTGTTAAGAGTAAAAATAGTTTTCATATATCAATTGCTTTTTGTTCGTCGTCAGTGGATCATGCAGAAATTCTAGCGAACTCCGTGTTTAATCCATTTTTCGGCTACAACCTTAAATTTACCGTACTTAATGCAGACGATATCACTTCCCTCCATTGCAATGATGCCATCAGTAGGGGCATTGGTACTTTTAGTTCCCCAACAAAAAATCCTGTGGAGTATATGGCCTGTGAAATGCGGGGCTCCCCCCTTATGTTCTAACTGCGCCCGTGAGCACCCAGCTTGGTCCCGCAAATGTTCCGTCTTTAAGAACTATAGGATGAAGTTTTCTCGTCCGGCTCGAATTAAGAAGGATAATGCAAGCTTCTCCACAGCAGCTTCAAGAATGTCCGACAAGGATATCCTCTATATTATTGATGCTAATAAACGATCCATACTAAAACAGATGGAAAGTATTGCGGCCGGTATACTTTCGGCATTGTACTCTTCCCATTAAATTCCCAAAAACAAATTATGCCAGAATCTAAGAGGGGTGCATCGGCTCATTCCGTTCCCCCCCATCAAGATCGGAAAACTCCTGAAAGCGAAGGACAAAAGCGCCTTAATGGAAAATGAAGACAATGCCTGTGGTCAAGTGCTCGCCCAGGACGAAGTTGGTGGCGGGAAGGGCAAAGTTTCCGCCCCTAGCTCTGTCTAGGGATGATGCAATTCCATCCAGCTGACATAACACAATGCAGAGTACTCGTGAGCCTTTTTCACTGGATATTATTCAGTGGAATTCGTGAGGAGCTTCCGCCCTTAGACTTCCATCTGGTAGAGATGCAGATGTTATAGTCCTTCAGGAGACGCGGTATATCCGTCTTCACCAGGACATTACTCGATTCGTCCCTAAGCACATTTGTCCCCACTATACTCCGTACATAACCTCCTCACTTCTTTTCATTTCAAGGACCCTTTACCCTAGTTAAATATTCCTTAAGATAGTCTCTTCTACTCAAGTTATTCTTGTCCAGCCCTGTCTTGTTTAGTAGTTTCACTCGGTAATAATGGTAAACGCCTCAGTCTAGCCAATGTCTATAAGCGTCCAGGGAAAGATTCACAAGAACCGTGATTTACAGGATAGAATGATTGATATCGGCTATGACATGGTACTTGGTGATTTTAACGACAGAACTGGCTGTTGGATTAATGCAGCACTCTGCAAAGCCAGGAACGGTTATATTATTCACAAACCACCGTCTCCCAACTTTCATTGCACATCAACGAATTCACTCCTCGACTTATTACCGCTCAATGAGAGGCGGTTGTTGAAACCACACTGCACGGAACAGTCGCGACAGGATTTGTTCACCTCTCATGACCTGATTCGCTGGCGGATAGAAGAGGATACGCGGCTTTGAAAGAGATTTCACTTTGATTCAATCAGAGTAGTTTTCTTTCAGGTAGCTATCCAACGCTTCTCCCGAATTGGTAATGAGAGTCTAACCTAATTTAATTCCTATCTCTCTTCGCAAGCTACCGCGATATTTTCGACTACCTGCAAAGCTCGTATTTACAATCTCACTCAGACAAAACTCAAGACCTTAGCATTTATGCTCCGTCTTCCCAATCTCTCTGATTTTGCCAGGCAAGTTCTCTCGAAAGAATATTAGAACACTAGATATTGGTTCCAACTGGGTAAGGATAGGGCAAGCATTGCTTTCCTTAGTCCAGCCCAGTCTTCCTTTTGGAAGATTTTCAAGAAGGAGAAGTTTGTTTGTTGGAAGGATAGAGCCTTGGATTGGATTGGAAAAATAGGTCTTGATAATGTTTTGGAGGAGTCACTATCTCTACACAATTATGGAGCCACTCAATTGCTTCAACCAATCCAGCCTTTGGGAGACTTCAGGGGTAAAGATCTATCTCTCACTGATATTCTTAACTCCTGGCGGCCTCTTCCGAGCACATTTTAATCGTTCGCACCACTCTCTTCTCGTGTCTGTCAGCTTTTGACAGCCGAACAAAGAAGATAAGTGGCCGTCACAATACTTTTAGCCACCCCTTCCGATGTAGCCGGCATCAACATTAGTAGACGAATATTTTTACCAAAGAACAATCCGGTCTCATGTCCTAAAGACCTGCATCCCATTTCGATTCAAAATTCCCTCGTATCAATCTACGAAAAGGCGCTTGCGCGTAGAATCCGCGATTATCTGAATAGGCGAAATTTAATCACACCAAGTTTTCATGGGTTCGTCAACGATCGCTCGGTCCATTCAGCAGTCGGTGAAGTGCATCAGTTCTGTCAAGAAAATAGTCATCCACTCGCTGTGGATGTTTTCATTGACTTTTCTGCTGCATTTGACCGCATCTTCATTCCCTTTGTTATCTCTTCTCTCAGGTCCCTCGGGTTGCCTGCGAGAATTGTTAACAGGGTGGAGATACTGTTGTACACCAAGCGATTCTTTTATGAAGGACGACCCTGATGCGCGTCAGTTCTACCCTATTACGGATGTGCCCCAAGAATCCCCTCATTCTCCTATCTTGTTTTTTGCTGCCTCCATTGAACTCCTTAAAATATTTAAACGCGAACAACGTCTTGTGGTATACGCTGATGATACCACATCCCTGTTTTCTGGACGCAGGTGTAAAGACGTAGTCTCGGACATCAGCCGTTTCTTTTAGAGATTAAAATACCAGTTACCCAAGTACAATCTTATTTTAAACTCCGTCAAATCACAGGTGGTTGTCTTTTATGGCACCCCTGCAACAAAGAGAAAACTTAAGAGATTAGCACTCTCTGCTCTCTCCTCCATATTGACTAATCAGCCCTCCTTCGCGAGTCAAGTAAAATACCTGGGGTTCACCGTTACGGTGCAATAGTCGGCTAAAGCTGACCTGGATAAACTTAAACGTATCCCGAAGAGAGCTAGTGGGCCCTGAAACGGGCCCAGCATCTGTCCTTGAATGGGGAAAACCCAGGTGCGTCTCTGGGGTACTTGGGCTATCTCGGAATTAGTCTTTTTTTCTAGAGGACGTCCCCCAGAGCAAAGGCTAAGGTTTCTTAAGCTTCTTGTCTCCCGTTTACCCAGCATAGTCCGCCTCGAACTGGACTCTTCGGGGGGGGGTGAAATACCCCGGGTGGTTTAGTCGTGGAGTAGCGTGTTGGATTGGCTGGAGGGCTCAGATCCATCTGGATTTGAGGCCGTAACTTAGATGGAAGACAACTACGAAGTTCCTGACTGCTTCTTGTGTTTTCTGTCTGGCTGATTTAATTATTTTCTGTGACTGTTTTATTCCCTTGTTAAATTTTATAAGAAAACCTTATTATTATATAATATTTATTGTAAAAATGAATTGAGTTTAAATGTGTGGTAGAGTCCTAAGGCATATTTTATTCTGAGTTTTTATCAATACTGATAATTTCATTGACTTGTAAACCCCTCGCTTATGCACACAAGATCTAGAAATATGATGTCTTAAAGTGTCAAGTCTCTGTATTTCATATGAGATTTGGTGAGAATATGGTATACATTGAATGAATTGAACGTAGAAACAGTTTGCAATCATAAAGATCTCTGTGTATAGTGGCGTAACGATTTCACAATGGACTCTGACTCATATGACAGCTTGCATCATCCATTTATGTAATCTTAAAAAAAATGCATTAGTTACAAGGTAGATTATCATACAATTGTTTATTTAATTTCAGTAATGTGCACGATCTCATGTGGAATAGTCTTATTGTAATGGGTTCTTCACTGTTTGACAATAGACACTAACCCTTATCGAGTGATAGCGAAAAATACTCACTTGCGTGACTCTTATTTTAATTTCTGTGTTCAACAAGCTGCTTTTTGTGCTGTTGCCCTGAATGTAAAATAGTAAATTACTAGTTTAAACGTTTTTTATTTCTAAAAAATATATCTTATAGAATGGTATCTACAGTTGTATTAATTATATATTCACTTAGTATCGTTCACAAAAGAAGATAAATTTAAAGGCCCAACATACTGCACGAAGATCGTAATTGTCAAAACATTTACTCGTGTTAACCATTCCATTCTGATTTCTAAAATTGAAGAATTTGCATATTGCCATTCATATTACATAAACTAAAATTTTGCTTATTGACCGTGAATTAGTCATGTCAATTTAAGGATAATTTTCAGAATTAGCCAAAATTTTAAAAAAAGTTCCTAAAAGATTCGTGATCTGAACCTCTATTATTACTGGTTAAAACAATTGTCTTGGTTATAATAAATATTTGAAATCAATTTAATCAGTTGAAGTGGCAAATTTAACAGCTTAAACACACAAGGACGTTAAGGAGAGAACGTAGAAGACATCTATGACCGACACCAACTGTGCTTAACTACGAATACAGTGCTCGACACACTACTGCAGCGTCTGGACCACAATCGCCTGCGACAACAGTATATCTGAAGAAGATCACATCTGTGAATTTTGTGCCAACAAACTAATCAGTAACCTCTCCCCTCAGCAAATACCAACATCCAACACGTTCACTTAAACTACCCCGGTCGTTTCCGATGTCCTTTCTTCACCCACTGATCCTGTCATTATATACATTTCCCATCCCATATCATCTTCACTCCCCCCGACACCCCGTTCTGTTCCTACTGTCTCGTTTCTCAATAATCTACATTAATCAATCAAAATCATCTCCATTAACCTCCACGATCCTTCCACTCATAGCCTTTCCTCACATCACTTGCCACCCGCTATATTATCCAACTCATTTTTGTCACCCGCTGCAGAATGTACTCCCTTTATATTCTAAACTCCCATCTCTTCTATTGTGACCTCACCTACTCACGTCACTCGTCCGGCTTCAAGGAAACGCTTTTCTTCTCGTGATCGTTTCGTCACCGATACCAATATCACTCTTTTCACCACTTTATCTCTACAAGCCCGCATCGACCACGATGTTTCCGCCTTCAGATCCATCATATGGTATTTTGTTCATGCGGATAACCCATCTTTTTCAACGACATATCTTCAATCGCATGCATCCGCCTAAACAAATCTTCTCAATCTAATCCTCTCACGCGTTCTCAATCTTCTCACAACGATTTAAACGCATCTTCTCTACATCCAATCGCATTTTCGCAGATCATGCCTCTTCTGAAATCGTTCAAATTTCTGCCCGATTGAAAAATGCAGTCGCGAGAAAAACGACGAATCATCCCTCTCCATCCGAAACATCGACGAAAATTTTCAAGTTGTCCACACCCGCCTCAAAATTCGATGGCGATCCATCTCCCCTCAGTCTTCTCCGCTAGCCCTGATCACCACAACCAAATTTCTACCTCGGCCTCCTCAACACTAGATCTATTCTCCATAAATCCGATCTCATCCTCAACTTATTAGCCAAGCAATCCATCGATATCTTCTGTCTCACCGAATCGTCGCACTCTGATTCCGGTGACCTCTCCATTCGCCGTTTACTCTTTGCCGGTTGCTCGCTAGTCGAATCCAACCGTCCCCTCATCTCATCCCCTTCTAAATTCTCTAATCATGGCAAAATTGTCGCGGTCACCCTTCACCCCGCGTCTCTTCGCAAAATCACTCACCCTTTCCGTCCTTACTCTTTTAAATTGCTCACTTGTCGTAAGTCTAGCCCGATTATTCAGCATTTCGCCATTATATACCGACTTAGTTTATCAGCTCTTACCTCTTTAATTTTTTATCGAACTCGCTGACCACTAGTCCCACCGTTCTTTGTCCTTCATCCGTTCACTAGTTATTGGCGACATCAACATTCGCCTATACCGCCCATTTTCCACCGATGCCATCCGGTACATCAACATTCCATCCACCTACAACTAAAAGCTCATCTCCACTGCTTCCACTCATATCCTTGATAAGGTAGCCGACATCATCGCTGTCCCCGGTCGTTTTCCTGCTCACACCTTACTGTCCATATCCTATCATGGTCATTCCGATCACTTTCTCGTCACCCTTGATCTCACTTCCAACCATCCCGCATCACACACCTAACATACTACGTCGCCTTTGGACAAATCTTGATATCCTTCTTCTCAAGCTCTATCTTACTCAAATCGTCTCTATCCTCTTCCTCAATAATATCATGATCTCTACACGATCTCGCCTTATGTTCTGACTCTGAACTCACATCCGCTCTCGATCTTCTATTGCCCTTCAAGTCTTACGCTCACCGTCGCTTACATCGTGCCGCATAGTTTGACATCCAATGCCAACTCTCAAGGCGTCGACTTCGTAATGCTTTGAGAGTCTATCACCGCTCTCCCATACGTGATATCTGCTAGCTTTCCTCGTCTCTCCATGATTCCTATCTTGCTCTTCGCCGGCCTCATCTCAACGTACTACGTACCAAAAACAACTTCTGGCAGCATAAAATCATCACTTCATTCAACTCTAAGACTAACCGGCATACTTTTAACTCAATCCTTGTTCGCTCCTCTTCGTCTTGCAACATCAATCCCCATGATTATTCGTCATTTCTCCAGACCAAAGTATCCACGTTGCTCTCTCACACCCCGGTCTCCATCCTATCCCACTCTGCCCGCCTAGCCTCATCCTCCCAGAACTCTTTCATCTTCTTCCTGACGAAATATCATCTGTCTTTATGTCTTAGCCCGACAAAACGTCACATGCCGATCCCCTGCCTACCCCTAAATTAAATTCATGCTCATCATGAATTTAATTTAGGGTAATTTCCTTTGGGATCTCTTCTCTCAGGTCATTCATGACCTGAGAGAAGAGATCACAAAGGAAATGGAGATACGGTCAAATGCAGCAGAAAAGTAGAGGAAAACAGCCACAACTAAACGATAGCTATTCTCCCGACAAAACTGTTCCACTTCACCTACTGCTGAATGGACCGAGCGACCTTTAACGAACCCATGAAAACCTGGAGGGATCAAATTACGCCTACTCAGGTAGTCGCGGATTTTACGCGCAAGCGCTTTTTCGTAAATCGACACGAGGGCATTTTGAATCGAAATGTGTCGCAGATATTTAGGGCATGAGCAGGATTATTTCGTAGGAATAAAAACACGCTTACTAATATTGATGCCTGCTACATCGGATGGGGAGGCTAAAAGCATGGTGACGGCCACCTCTCTTCTCTGATCAGCTCTCAAAAGCTGACAGACCCGAGAAGAAAGTGGAGCGACGGATTTGGAGGTGACCGGGAGTGGACCCCAGAAGTTTAGGATATCCGTAACAGATAGATCCCTACTTCTGAAGTTACACCAAGGCGGGATTGGTTGAGGTGATTGAGTGGCTCCATAGTTGTGTAGGGCTAGTGACTCCTCCAAAACTTTATCAAGGCCTACATTACCTATCTAACCCAATGCTCTATCTTTCCAGCAAACAAACTTCTCCTTCTTGAAAATCTCCCAAAAGGAAGATTGGGAAGGATTAAGACGAGGAATACTCGTCATATCCCCACTCAGCTGGAACCTATATCTAGTGATCTAGTATTCATTCGAGAGATCCTGTCTGGCGGAAACAGAGAGATTAGGGAGGTTAAGCAGTTTCGCTAGAACCTTGAGTTTCGTTGGAGTGGGATTGTATATACGACCTTTATAGGTAGTCGATAGAATCGCAGTAGCTTGCGAAAAGAGGTAGGTATTAAATTTGGTCAGACTCTCATTTCCTATTCGGGGAAAGAGTTGGAAAGCCGCTTTAAAGAAGGCCACTCTGATTAAATCAAAGTGAAACCTCCTTTGAAGCAACATATCTTCCTCAATTCTCCAACGAATTAGGTCATGAGAGGTGGACAATTGCTGGCGCGACTGCTCCGTGCAGAAGGGTTTTAACAACCACCTCGAGTGAAGCAGTAAAATGTCGAGGATAGAATTTGTTGATGTGCAATGAAAGGTGGGGGCAGGTGGTTTGTGAATAAAGTAATCGTTCCTAGCTCTGCGAAGTGCTGCATTGATCCAACGACCAGTTCTGTCGTTGAAGTCCCCAAGTATCATGTCATAACCGCTGTTAATAATACCATCCAGGAGGTAACGGTTCTTGTGAATTTCCCCTGGACGGATGTAGACATTGGCTAGGCTTATGCGTTTACCGTTCTTACTGAGTAAACTACTAAACAAGAAAGGGCTGGACATGAGTAGTTTAATAGGAGGGAG
This sequence comes from Pomphorhynchus laevis, assembly GCA_012934845.2. NCBI lineage: Eukaryota > Metazoa > Acanthocephala > Palaeacanthocephala > Echinorhynchida > Pomphorhynchidae > Pomphorhynchus > Pomphorhynchus laevis. The sequence goes on along the minus strand of WNNJ02000758.1, from coordinate 11,053 downwards.
GACCTAAAGGAGCACTTAACTAATGTCAAGAGTCCTTGAGATGAAGAGGGGTGAGGTGGGATAATGTACGGAGTATAGTGGGAACATATATGCTTTGGAATAAATCGAGTAATGTCCTGGGGGAGACGGATAGACCGCGTTCTCTGAAGGACTATAACATCTGCATCTCTACCAGATAGAAGTCTAAGGGCGGAAGCACCTCCCGAGTTCCACTGAAGGATATTCAGTGAAAAAGGCTCACGAGTACTCTGCATTGTGATGGATTATTTGGATGGGGGATTGCCTACCTAGACAAAGCTAGGTGCAGGAAGGTTGCCCTTCCTACCACTAGCCCCCTCCAAGGAAGGTACTTGCCCCTTGGCAGTATCTTTATTTCCCCTATTAGTCTTCTGTTGGATTAGCTTCCCAACAGAAGACTTCCTACCGCTAGCTCCATCTAGGGTTGGTACTTGCCCCTGGGCAGTATCATCATTTCCCCATTGTTTCTGCCTGATCAACTTTCCAATCTTGATTGGGGGGGACGGCGTGAGCAGAGGCCCCCTTTTGTTCGAGGTCTTGAGTGAAGAAATAGGAAGTTCTGGATTTACGAATAGATTTGATATAGATGCCACTATTAACGCTTGGACCTCTCTTTATAACGAAACCAAACGCTGATCCATAATCGACAACAGCTCGCTGTCGGACATCCTGGTTGCTGCCTGAGAAATAGAATCAGGTACCGGCTTAGACGGCTTAGAGGGCTTGATGAATAGTAAATGACATTTCTTGAACTGCTCGCATATCTTACTAATGAGATAGATGTCTTCTTCCTCCATCTGTGTAGGAAGATTACTTATTTTTAAGGAGGCCATAATAGATTTCCTCTCAAATTCAGCAATGTCGCAGAAGTTAGCGACGAAGTACCTCTCAAAGCTCTCCAGGAGGTCCTGGGTAGCAAAGGAAATTTTTACGCTGGTGTCAAAATATCTAACTGAGTTGTAGACTACACGGTTTTTCATACTATGTGCAAACTCTCTTAGAAATTTGTTGTATTGTGCATGTCTTTCTAAAGGCTTTTTTAAAATGATTATCCCCGAATTTGGAATCTTGGGGATCTGGGAAAGTAATTCCCCAAAATTCCCATCAATATAAGAAGATCCACTAACCTTGTTGTCTTGAATTTCCAAAATTGTAAAAGTCTTAGTTTTGATAAAATAAATGAACATATATGTACCCATAATCTAGAATTAATTGAAAATAGTGAATTAAGAAAGCTGCTATCAAGAGGGTATGAATATAGATTAAATAATAGCAACGACAAAAATAAAATTTACAATTCGTTATATAATAACTTAAATGATTACTTTAGTAAGCTGATTAATAGTGAAAGCTCGAATATATCTAAGATAAAAATTTGGAAAGATTATATATTTGATAAAATTAAAAATAAAATTAAAATAGCAAACAATTACAAAAGGAAAGATAAAATTAATAAAGATATGTATAAAGAACTTACTAAATTAAAGGATAACTATATAATAACAACTATTGATAAAGCTAGTAATATACTTTGTCTTCATATGCAAAAAGCTTTATTATGATATACTAATGAAAGAGGTTAATTCTAATGATTTAAATGTAAATCCAACATATGAACGTAGTGAGTTGAGTTTGGAAACAATTATTACCAGTCACTGTTCTATAATGAATAAAAAGGGTATAAAGGTTGAATTAGATAATAAAACTATACCTATATTATATTGGAATCCAAAATTACATAAAAATCCAATAAAACCTAGGTTCATATGTAGTGCGTTTAAATGTACATTAAAACCACTTTCTGTCTATATGAATAAAATACTTAAAGTAATTAAAGCATATTTTAAAAAATATTTCAAGGTAATCGAAATTAATACTGGTATAAAACACTATTTCAGTATTAATTCTACAAAAAAATTTTTAGAACAGACAAAAGGAATAAATTTTCAAAATATAAATACATACGATTTTAGTACTCTTTATACAAATCTAGGTTTAGTAGATATTAAAGAAAGCGTTAGTAAAATTAATTAATCTTATATTCGGAAAAAGATATACATATATATGTTATAATAATTATAACGCTTATCTAACAAAAATTAAACCATCAAGTAAATATAAATATATGGATAAAATTGAATTAATAGAATCCTTAAATATTTTGATAAATCAAAATTATTTGAATGTAGGGACATCTATATTTAGACAAGTAAAAGGTGTTCCAATGGGTGGTAATAGTAGCCCAACTATAGCTGACTTGTTTTTAAGCTTTATAGAATATGAATTTGTTCATAACTGTGTAAAAACTAAATCTAAACAATATAAATATATGAAATATATGTTTCGATACATTGATGATATATGTGTATTTAATTCTAATAATTTTTATTCAATTAGTGAACCAAATTTATCCAGAAAGCCTTATTCTTAACAAAATAAGTTGATTCGCCGCCTCACTTGCCTGTTGATTCCAGGCAAGTGAGGCGGCGACGAGGAAGGATTGGAGACCGTAGTTGTTGGAGTAATTGGGAACGTGTAGTAAGAGGAAATGACGGGAACGCAGCGATAGAGAGGTGGGTCATAGTCGTCTAATAAAGAAAGGTTGATGAACGATGGAAGGCCGACAGCGATGAGACGAAAAGTTACTAGGACAATGCGGAGTTTGGTGCGGATGTGGATGGTGGGCCAGGAGAGTTGGGTGAGATATGTGGATGTGTGGTCGAAGCGACGGAGATGAAAGAGCACTCGAACGGCGGTGTTGATTATTCGTTGTAGGGGTAGGATCATGGATTTTGGAGAATTGGCGAAAAGGCTAAGGCAGTAATCGATTTTAGGAAAAGAAACGATAAAAGAAGAGACATACAAGAACGGAAGTCGATAAGGCGGCGGATACGCCGGATGTCACGGAGAATTAGTTAGACGAGCGGACATTGTCACGGACGAAGGGTTTAAGGGAAAGATGATCATCGAAATGGAATCCTAAGAAAGTGAGATTGTGGACTATGGGGATGATCGATGAGTCAAAAGATACAGTGGGATGAGATATTTTTGGTTTACGGAGGAGCATCCACGTTATTTTGGACTTATCTGTGTTTGGAACGAGATGGGGATTGGAGATTTTTCCTGTGCGTGACATTACATTCCTCCCCACATGAACATTTTTTCAGCTTCGGTTTCCTTGCTAGATCATATCTCACTGCAATTGCATCGTAAAATTCGAGTTTAGATACCCCCTTTACTGAACTATGATTGACCGGGTGCAACCACGGAGGATCTTTTAATACTAGCGTGCATGAGTATTGTTTTGACATCTCGATCGGAAAATTCAATCAAGTGATTACGTTCACCAATTGTTCTGGCTTTGCTTGATGTTTAAATCTGTTCAATTTTACTCTGTCGTCTCGATCGTTGGTCTGTTCCTGTATCATCTTCCAATATTGATATACTTAACGATTTTGAATTGCGGAATTCGATATCAGCCAGTTCCCTGATCTCGCGTATTCCTATGCCTCCATATCTCAGAGGTATTCCTATAACTATACGTATTTCATTATCAATGCATTCCATATCGAGCATGCTAGGTGCATTTCTTTGTGTAAATATTTCGTGGCGTGTTGGAACCACTCTTCTTTAACTTGGCATGTACGTTTTATGTAATTCCATTGTAGCTGAACCGATTTAGTTAAGATTACATAAGCGGAATGTGGGTCTAAATATATCATTTGCAATATCGTGTGTAATACATCGAGCCAACCCGATATTTATTCTTTAACTTTTGCTTCTGTAAATGCATCATTTCCAATGAAGCTACCCAAGAATTTTACACCACTCTTGCATATTTGCATCTTTGCATGTTTGAATGAGGCTATATTATCATAACGTTCGATCCGGTGTAATAAAATTGTACATTTTTGAGGGTTTACGTTATAACCGTACCTCGCTCCCAATTCCAGTATGTCTTTTCATAATCGCTCTAAATCTTCTAGTTTACCCACACAAGCTCCATCATCTGCTTATCACCTGTGAAGTACACCCGGTGTCCTATCTAGAAGTCGTTGAATTAGTGGTAGGGACGCGGCAGCAAAGGCAGGCATGGATAGAGGATCATCTTGTGTGAATCCTTCTGCTGAGAATAGTATGCCCCATTGAACGGTTAGAGTTGTTTTCCCCATATGTGTTACACAGAACTCTTGATAGCGCTGGACATATAAATGGCATGCTTTTAAGAGTGAGATTCCTATTGATGCGGTTAAATGCATAGCTCGCATCAAGCAGTAATACACAGTTTTTCTTCGAGGCTTCAAAGGCTGATCTAATCGAGTGAACTGCCACTTCTGTACCACATCGCTGGCCCGCACAAAGTTGTAAAGGTCCGCATACTTCTGACAAGTCGTTTTTCACTATTCGTAATATTGTTTTACCTACAATTCTTCGCATCACTTATCCAATGCCAATCAGATAAATCTCAGGTTTTTGTCCAGATGTATCAAGTGACATACCAAATATGCACTCAGGTGCTGAGGCTGTATCTTCTCCGTAGAAATAAATGTTGCGGATTTACAAATTTTTTCTGCTAGTGCCTGTGATTCTTGTCCAAAGTATGTAAGCATTGAATTCCAGCAAAATGCATCCGTTCCTGATGGATCGGCTGAACCTTTTGTTGATTTTGCCGCCCTAATTATGTGTTCTTTGGTTACTTCGAGATATCTTGCTTAATGATGCTCTGCGCGGTTCTTCAGTGAATGTTTTAATACGCCGTCTTTGTAAAACTCCAAAGCATTTGGATGTAATGTATTTAACCTTTCTGTTACTGTCTTGTCTTCCACGATATCACTCAAAGAAAAAATCTCTCCTCGCGCATTATTACCTTGAAGTAATCTAGCAGCCTTGCCAATCACGCCTTTCCTGACTAATTTAGCTGATATTGCTGGGTTATGTTCCCTATTGATTATCATTTGTCTGGTATTGAGAACACGTTTTGATTGAAAGTATCGAGCCTCTGCTATTAAATCAGACATGCGATTTTCCTTCTATAGCTTTAATCTTCTCTCGATTGTTTTTTATTGAACTAACTTCGCATGTTTCTAGTCTTTGCAGAATGACTTGGAACAATACGGTCAATCGCTTGAGTGTATTCTGATTTCGTTTTTCTCCCCGATTAAATTCAGTTAGTATTTCTGTTACATTTCGTATCAGTTCTTTGCTAGCATTGCATTGTGATAGATAGAATAGGTCAGGGGTTCAATGTATTACTTCGTCATAAAACGATTCGATGTCAATACTGTTTGAATGCCTATGTTCCTCGAACTCAACATCATTCATACTGCTTGTTAGTTGAACCACATTCAAAGTTTCAGGAGAGAAGTTCGAACCAATTGTTTGATGATGATTGCTGCAATTTTGTGCTCTGCAGCTTGTGCATGCACGATGAGCCTTCGCACATTTGCATCCCCTACATTTTGCTGATTGTCCATTGCATGTGCAACACAGCTTTGTATTCAATGGTATTCCCTCAGACATGTGTATTAACCAGTGATACTTTGTGAGTAGTAATTTAAGATTGTATGTTATTTATATTGTATGTTATTTATATTGTAAGTAGTAATTTATTATTAACTACGTACACACTTAATAAATCTCATATATAGGCCCGTTTACGGGCACCTAATTTCTGTAAATTAGCTGTTCTTTTTCAAAAAATATTAAAAAAACGTACTTAATAAATATTATTAATAATAATACTTATTATTATTTAAGCTTGTCTTCAATGCCACTTCGTAGCTGTCGGAGCCTTCTCAAGTCGTTAGTCGTGTGTTTAAGCTGTTAAATTTTTTTGTTTGTTTTAATTAGCTAATATCAAGGAAATTGTTTCAACTAGTCAGGAATTAATAATAATTTATTCAATATGGCAAATGCGTGACAGCTGCACGCTTACAAGTCCCCTAACAAAAAAAATAGCAGAAGTCATAAGGTTTATTAATTAATTGTTTAAATGACATCGGATAAGGCGTTTGAAGCACGGCATTAATGTTGATTGGCGGAGATATAAATGGACAGATTATTCCACAAGAGAGGTTCATCCACAACAAAGGAGCGGAAGCCAAAAGAGGTAGAATAGTTTGGGACGTAAAATAAGGGAATTACAGAAACGCAAGGAACAGCAAACAGGACGAGAATTGTCGAGAAAAGGAATCAAATCAGCTGACTGAGTATATGTATTTAATATAATTATAAAATAAACAAAACATAATAATGCTAAATCAAAATTTAATAATTAAATAATAACATTAATAATTGTTTTAGATTTTTTATAATTTAAATCAAGTTAAAATAAAAATTTGAAATTTAAAATAAAAGTCATTTTTATGAATTGACTAATTAATAACAGACATTGTATCAGAATAAGGATTAGAGGTGATAAGGAGGAACTGCTATGCTATCAGGTTTCCGCCCCTAACTCCTCAAGGTTGAGAAAAGAAATGGTATGAAAAGTTACAAGGCGGAACGCAATGAGAAGACGAATTTGAACACTAGAATAAATGGTAGGCAAATCGAGAGAAGCAAGATGGTGGAATTTATGATCAAAGCGACGAAGACTAAGGAGAATTCGGACGGCTGCGCTGATGATGCGTTGTAAAGGAAGAAGAGTGGATTTAGGTGAGTTGGAAATTTAGGTGGGTTAGATTTAGGTAAGATGCAGAAATGTCTAATTCCCCTGATTTGGCACGGATTTTCAGGAGCAGCTCTTCATGGTCTGATTCCTTGGGACCGTAAAAATTGATGAACTTTTTGAATCAAACAAAATCGATGAGAAAAGCATGCTTTAATCATTATCTCCAAGATCATCGCAATGTAAAGCCACGTAACAATTTAGTTTCATTTAGGGTGATGCAATTTTTTTAATTTCGTTCAAATTCGGATAATTATTTATTGAATTTTTACTTATTTTATTTTTGTAATTTTTTATTTCATTTTCTTGATATTAATTCTATTTTCTATCACGTTCAGTGTGCAGATCAACAACCTTATTTCTGAGACATGATGATCATACTGTTTTTTCAATTTATGTATATAGATATGTATATTTTTATAGTGATAACTGCTTGCCTATGCGCGGTTACAAACCCATGTCAGAGACAAAAAAATGTGAAATGAATTTGTTGATGAAATTGTAGGAAATATTTTGAAGATAAAGGCAATGAGTGGAATGTGACAAGAAGTCGGGGCACATAAACAGTGAGTGGTTCGTTGAAGGGGTATGATAGAAATGTGTTGGAGAGTGGAAGCGACTAGGAATAACGGACGTAAGTTTCGAAAGAATTCAAGGCTAGTGGAGCAACGACGATAAAAGATCGAAGACCATAATCGGTTGAGTGCGGAGGGACGTGGAAAAGTAGATAATTACTTGATCGTAGAGCTAGAGCGGCAGAGCGCGAATCATTAAGATAATCAAGGTGTAAGTAGGATGCAGAGTGACAATAAAAAACTAAAGGTAACAACACGCAAAAAAATCAACATGAAGGTTAATAGTGAACCAAGATAGGAGGGAAAGATGGTTGGATATATGGCAACCCCTTTTAAATTTGTCATGCTAAGATTTTATCTGAAGGTGTATTGCTTGCGATGCATAAAGCATATGTGATGTAAATAAATAAATAAATAAAGACTTTGTTAACTAACACAGAAAAACATCAAAATAAAATAAAATAAAATAGTATAAGACACAATCCGAGTTTAGACAATATCTTATTTGCATCTTCTTCTTTGTCTTCCCTGCACTTACGGCCTCAAATCCAAGGGGATCTGAGCCCCCAACCGATCCAACACGCCGACTTCCGACTAAACCACCCAGGGTCTTTCACCCCCCCGAAGAATCCAATCGAGACGGACTATGCTGGGTAAACGAGAGACGAGGAGCTTAAGAAACCTTAGCCTTTGCTCTGGGGACGTCCTCTCGAAAAGAAGACTAATCCCGAAATAGCCCAGGTGCCCCAAAGGCGCACCTGAGTTTTTTCTTTCAATGACAGATGCTGAGCCCGTTTCAGAGCCGATCTAGCTTTCTTCAGGATACGTTAAAGTATATCCATGTCAGCTTTCGCTGACCAGTTCACCGTAACGGTGAACCCCAGGTATTTTACTCGACTGGTGAAGACAGGGAGTGGTTGATTAAGTCGAAATGAAGAGATAGAGCGAGAGTGCTAATCTCTTGAGCTTTTGCTTTGTTGCAGGGGCGCCATGAAAGACAACCACCTGCGATTTGGCGGAGTTTAAAATAAGATTGGACTTGGGTAACTGGTCTTTTAATCTTAAAAGAAACGGCTGATGTCCGAGACTATGTCTTTGCACCTGCGTCCAGAAAACAGGGCTGTGGTATCATCAGCATATACCACTAGACGTTGTTCGCGTTTAAATATTTTAAAGAGTTCAATGGAGGAAGCAAGATATAAGATAGGAGAAAGTGGGGAACCTTGAAGCACACCCGTAATAGGGTATAACTGACGCGCATCAAGGTCGTCTTCATAGTAAAATCGCTTGGTGTACAGCAGAATCTCCACCCTGTTCACAATTCGCGCAGGCAACCCGAGAGACCTGAGAGAAGAGATCACAAAGGAAATGGAGATACGGTCAAATGCAGCAGAAAAGTCGAGGAAAACAGCCACAACTAAACGATAGCTATTCTCCCGACAAAACTGTTCCACTTCACCTACTGCTGAATGGACCGAGCGACCTTTAACGAACCCATGAAAACCTGGAGGGATCAAATTACGCCTACTCAGGTAGTCGCGGATTTTACGCGCAAGCGCTTTTTCGTAAATCGACACGAGGGCATTTTGAATCGAAATGTGTCGCAGATATTTAGGGCATGAGCAGGATTATTTCGTAGGAATAAAAACACGCTTACTAATATTGATGCCTGCTACATCGGATGGGGAGGCTAAAAGCATTGTGACGGCCACCTCTCTTCTCTGATCAGCTGTCAAAAGCTGACATACCCGAGAAGAAAGTGGAGCGACGGATTTGGAGGTGACCGGGAGTGGACCCCAGAAGTTTAGGATATCCGTAACAGATAGATCCCTACTTCTGAAGTTACACCAAGGCGGGATTGGTTGAGGTGATTGAGTGGCTCCATAGTTGTGTAGGGCTAGTGACTCCTCTAAAACTTTATCAAGGCCTACATTCCCTATCCAACCCAATGCTCTATCCTTCCAGCAAACAAACTTCTCCTTCTTGAAAATCTTCCAAAAGGAAGACTGAGAAGGATTAAGACGAGCAATACTCGTCCTATCCCTACTCAGCTGGAACCTATATCTAGTGCTCCAGTATTCATTCGAGAGAGCCTGTCTGGCGGAAACAGAGAGATTAGGGAGGTTAAGCAGTTTCGCTAGAACCTTGAGTTTCGTTGGAGTGGGATTGTATATACGACCTTTATAGGTAGTCGATAGAATCGCAGTAGCTTGCGAAAAGAGGTAGGTATTAAATTTGGTCAGACTCTCATTTCCTATTCGGGGAAAGAGTTGGAAAGCCGCTTTAAAGAAGGCCACTCTGATTAAATCAAAGTGAAACCTCCTTTGAAGCAACATATCTTCCTCAATTCTCCAACGAATTAGGTCATGAGAGGTGGACAATTGCTGGCGCGACTGCTCCGTGCAGAGGGGTTTTAACAACCACCTCGAGTGAAGCAGTAAAATGTCGAGGATAGAATTTGTTGATGTGCAATGAAAGGTGGGGGCAGGTGGTTTGTGAATAAAGTAATCGTTCCTAGCTCTGCGAAGTGCTGCATTGATCCAACGACCAGTTCTGTCGTTGAAGTCCCCAAGTATCATGTCATAACCGCTGTTAATAATACCATCCAGGAGGTAACGGTTCTTGTGAATTTCCCCTGGACGGATGTAGACATTGGCTAGGCTTATGCGTTTACCGTTCTTACTGAGTAAACTACTAAACAAGAAAGGGCTGGACATGAGTAGTTTAATAGGAGGGAGGACCTAAAGGAGCACTTAACTAATGTCAAGAGTCCTTGAGATGAAGAGGAGTGAGGTGGGGTTATGTACGGAGTATAGTGGGAACATATATGCTTTGGAATAAATCGAGTAATGTCCTGGGGGAGACGGATAGACCGCGTTCTCTGAAGGACTATAACATCTGCATCTCTACCAGATAGAAGTCTAAGGGCGGAAGCACCTCCCGAGTTCCACTGAAGGATATTCAGTGAAAAAGGCTCACGAGTACTCTGCATTGTGATGGATTATTTGGATGGGGGATTGCCTACCTAGACAAAGCTAGGTGCAGGAAGGTTGCCCTTCCTACCACTAGCCCCCTCCAAGGAAGGTACTTGCCCCTTGGCAGTATCTTTATTTCCCCTATTAGTCTTCTGTTGGATTAGCTTCCCAACAGAAGACTTCCTACCGCTAGCTCCATCTAGGGTTGGTACTTGCCCCTGGGCAGTATCATCATTTCCCCATTGTTTCTGCCTGATCAACTTTCCAATCTTGATTGGGGGGACGGCGTGAGCAGAGGCCCCCTTTTGTTCGAGGTCTTGAGTGAAGAAATAGGAAGTTCTGGATTTACGAATAGATTTGATATAGATGCCACTATTAACGCTTGGACCTCTCTTTATAACGAAACCAAACGCTGATCCATAATCGACAACAGCTCGCTGTCGGACATCCTGGTTGCTGCCTGAGAAATAGAATCAGGTACCGGCTTAGACGGCTTAGAGGGCTTGATGAATAGTAAATGACATTTCTTGAACTGCTCGCATATCTTACTAATGAGATAGATGTCTTCTTCCTCCATCTGTGTAGGAAGATTACTTATTTTTAAGGAGGCCATAATAGATTTCCTCTCAAATTCAGCAATGTCGCAGAAGTTAGCGACGAAGTACCTCTCAAAGCTCTCCAGGAGGTCCTGGGTAGCAAAGGAAATTTTTACGCTGGTGTCAAAATATCTAACTGAGTTGTAGACTACACGGTTTTTCATACTATGTGCAAACTCTCTTAGAAATTTGTTGTATTGTGCATGTCTTTCTAAAGGT